>JAEQBH010008618.1:0-211020 GCA_016808115.1 Tetrastigma voinierianum
AAAATCTGAGAAAAACTACCAGTGCTGAAGATAAAAGTATGGCTCATCAAATAGAAAGATTGCAGACTATTCCAGAAGAAGAAGAAGCAAAGAGACCATAGAGGCCTAACACAATGGAGAAATTTTTGAGGCCCATCATCCAAGAAGAATACTTTGATGTGAGACAACCCCCTATTGAAGCAAACAACTTTGAGTTGAAGCCATCTTTGATTACAATGGTTCAGCAACACAGGATTCGACGGCACGCAGAGGTCGAATGAGCTTTGGGAGATTTATGAGGATGTGAAACACTATGAAGTGGATAGGTAAGACTTTGATGTAATCAAGCTTCAACTCTTCATTCCTCATTGGGATCCTGTAGCAGCCATGGTTTGGCTCACTGCCGGTGGGATCGATTAATACTTAGGAAAGGCCCCGGTGGAAGCATTTATGACGGAGTTTTCCTCAAACTCTCAGCATTGAGAGAATAGGAGAAAATCATTGTGTTTAAGCAGGGGAGGATAGAATCTCTACATTGCATAGCGAGAGGTTCAAGAGATTGTTGAAGAGGTGCCTATGCATGGAATTAGTCGACAACTCGGATGGACATTTTCTACCATGCTGTGATTACCCTCTAAAGGGTATAATTGTTACATCCTCTTTGTGGAAGATTTAAAAGAAGAAGTAACAGGAGGCAAGGCAAGTTGTGAGGCCTTGCCAAATGCAACTACAAGACTCCATCTGAATCTTCAGGGAGCAGCAGCAGGATGAGGGGAATGGTCTGATTGGATTGGATAGAACTACGATCATAGAAGCCAGTAGATGCGATGTGTTCATTTGATAGCAATAGAGAAGGATGCACATTGCACATGAGATTCGGAGCGAGTGAGAGAAAGGAAGGAGAAATAGTGCGAGGGTATAAGGAGGAAGAGCCACTGCAAGTTGAAAACAAAGTATATGAATAAGCAGAAAAAGAAGTTACCACTTGGCTGGCGGCTTGCCCCGACCTGCTGCACTCCGGTGAGGAACCACAAAAAATTTTCGTATGGTGGGGGAGAACAGCAGGGCCCTAAACATGGACAAAGCTACCATCAGGCTTACACTCAGCCTGGGTTCCAACAGCAACAACAATATCAACTACATAAATATAATAAAGCAGAGTACCAAGGTCAAAGGACCGAATCTTTTGAAGATCAGATGCTGCAGTTCATGAAGGAAAACAAGAGGGTGTTACATACACATGAGAAAAAAATTGCTAATCTTGAGATTTTCCAAGAAAACACAGCTGTGTTTCAAACAAACACCAATGCTACAATGAGAACCTTGGAGGCTCAAATGGGGCAGTTGGCCCTATCCTTGCAAGAATCGGCTGAAATGCCTTTGCTAATGTACATTGAGATCAACTTCAAGGATCTGCACCTTTCCTGATGAGAGGAGTGAAGAATCGCAAAGGTAGCAAAAGATCTCAGCAGGAACACCGGAAATGTGATGAGAGAGATAGCTGTGGATATCGGAGCCAGCGAGGTTGAAAGAAGAAAATATACTAAGTGTCCTAGCTAGGATGAAATGCATGCATGGGTTTCTTAGAAGGCAACTAAGCGGGATTTTCTTAATCTTTTAATAAGTTTTAATGGACTGAGTATTGAATTTTGTGTTTGAGGTTGTAGTTTAAATGTCAATAGTTTTATTTTCAGGTTTGTTCATTTGGGAGAGTGAAGTAAAATTAAGAATAATTTCATTAGGCAATGATTATCTTGAGTCAAAATATGTAGTAGGCAACTGCAAGTCGATGAAGAATGGGGGTGAAACCTACCCCAAGAAGCCTCCCCCCTCTGACCTTAACATGTGTAACAAAAGGACCACAGAACAGGGAAGGGCAAGGAAAAAGAAACATAAGAAGAAAAGGGGAATGAAGGATGCACTGAGCTCGAACAGTGGGAAAGTCCAAGTCAAATGCAACCAGAATTTCAGGAAAGTCAAAACCCATTCTGGAATGCATCCCTTGATCTGAAACAAACTCATCAAGAGCAAGCTGGAAGTTTTGGGCAAAACTGCAACATGTTGAATTGATAGAAATACTGATGTCTATGCGTTAGGAGATGAAGGAGAGAGATAACCGATTAAAAGGGCGAGCTCATTTCGGAGATAGTATTTTGGTAAAAACTCAAAGAAGAGACCCAGAACTTAAGATCTGCTTGAAGAAAAGGGATGAAGAGTGGAGGCGAAATAGAAGGACATGAGTGGAGAACATTCTTGAGAGATAGAGACAATGCCTTGACTGACATGGATTAAAGAGTGTGAAGCTGCATGAACAACCTAGGACACTGACAACAGAGTTTTCTCATGATGAGCTATGAGGTTAAAAATAACAGGACACTCCTTGAATATCTAGCTATGGGGCGGCGAGGGGCTACGAGAGGCTTGATGCGAGATCTGGGCTGGGGTATGAAGCGATTTCTACGTGAGAAGAAGATACCTCACCCTGAATCAGAGATCTCGGGTTGTAGACCCTACTCTATACTCCCCCGGGGGTGTGACAAATCACCCTATGCCCTATCTGCCAACCCCGAGTCAGTGTAGGCGGGCACTTCTACCTTGTACGAAACACAAAGAAAAAATTCTAGACATCGAGAAAGAAAGAGCTTTTCCCAGGTAGGAGGTAGAAGATTATCTAAGGATGGGAAGTAGCGGAGAGGGCTACAAAGGAATGAAATGAACAATACCTTTACCTCCTCTAACTCACTCATCCTCTTTGTACTCAAAGCAATTCCTCTGAATAAAAAAATTAAAAAAAAAAATTTGTGATAAATTGTGTTTGTGTTTGATTGGTGTGTTTTATTAAGTTTCTTTTGCTTCGTGTTTGTCATCTGCTTGGTTGAATAAAGAAGAGAAATCAACTACTGGATAAATTAAGCAGATTCTTGCTGCATGGTTTGGGTGAAATAACTTGATTACAATTGTTGGTTTGTGTTGTTTTGAGTTGAATGCATGATAAAATGAACTCTTTTACATGATTAGGACAACACAACAACAAATCTCATAACCAAACTTTTGCAATTGAAATTGAGGTAGGCCTAAATGAATTGGAACAGGAAGTTGCATGTGTAAGCTAGAATGAAGTTTAAGGTTCAGATTTAAGAAAATGTATTTAATAGACTGCACAAATAAGACTTTTCGGCTGTTTGTATAAGCCAGTAAGGTCGAGTGAAAGTCTGAAAACAATGCACATGGTCAAAATGTTCCTTAACAAAGCTACATGAGAAGGGATTAGGGACATCTTAAGGTTGATCCACAGTCAAACAATCCAAGGTCTTAGAACTTGTTAGATTATTAGTCAAGGTGAAATCCTAGGCAATACCACTAACAGGAAGTGATATAGGCCATCCTTGGAAGTTTGAGTCTTTCAAACCTACCCTCATAATAATATAAGCATATACTCTAGTTCATATTTGAGCCAAATTGTCTAGTTTCTTCATTAAACAGCAATCAAAATACAGAAAGGGACAAGTTTGGGAATGTGTTGCGGGTTTCGGGACGGAACTTGAAAATGAAAAGGGACAAGTTTGGGGGGAATGTTATGTTTGATTTGAAAGGGAACAGAATGAAGGATGGAAAAGAAAAGAATAAATGAAGAAATGGAAAGAATGCAGACAAGAAGTCAAAATTATAAATTTGTCAAATGGGATTAAGTTTTGTCTTGTGGCCTCCCTCTCTTGAGCGATTAAGTTCTTAGGGGGTGTTTGACACCTAGTACCCCTAATACCAAGCTGGTATGAGATGCTAACCCCGAGAAGTTCTCTAAGAGTGGTAAAGCCTAAGAAGACAAGACATTGCACTAATCCTAAAAATATTTGACAAGTAAAAGAAAAGAAAAAATGGGACTTCTCTCTAAAAGATGTCAAGCTGAGAATATGCAGTATGATACATCAAGGACAAGTTTAGGGATATATTTTTCAGACATTAGTAGAAAAGAAAATGATGAAGGATAGAGGCAAAGATACAAAGTTGAAGAGTGGAATCTGGGTAAATTGTTAGCCTAAATTCTCCACTTATCTACCCAATTATCCAAGCCAAACTCTACAAGCCTAAAATACCTCATTGATCTTGAAGGTGGTACTTGCCTACATTAGTGGAGACAAAATATGAAAAACATGCATATGGGACCTTGAAGAGCTAAAAGAAATTGCAGTCACTGTGTAGAGTCCTAGAAGATTAGCTAATCCTGCCAAGGAGGAAGGGAAAGAAAACCATCACTAATCGGAGTGAATCATGCATACATTACAGTACAATTTCTATGTGTTTTTATAGCTCAACTTGCATGATTCACATTCATTTTCACTAATATTGCACTAATACCCTATACTATAAGGTTTCATAGAACATGGCGGTATTGGAATAAAAAAGGAAGCTAACAATAGAAGAAAGGACCAAAGATGAGAATGCAACAAGGAGTGGATGGTCGAGTATGCGGCGTGAGAGACCCACTTGACTGCGGTGTGAGATTAGCGAAGCAAAAATGGAATACGCCGGAGCAAACTTGAAGGCAGGTATGGGTTGCATTGAGTGCGGCTGCAGCGACTCCTTCACCGCTGACCTAGCGAGGTCTCCCATTCAAAGCGGGAGCTCTAAAAGTTTTGATTTTATGGGCCATTGATGGGCTGAGTTACAGGTACTTATAAAGATAAGCGATTTCGAGGCAAAGTAGGTGGAGATAGACGGAAGACAAAGGGACGGATAGAGAGAGATTGGTTGGACGGACTCACAGGGAGATCCTGGCGTCTTCTTTGTATACTTTTTCCTAGTCGTGCGATATTGGAAATCTTTCAGCTTATGTGAAATCACTAGACCTTTTCTCTCTGGGGTTTGTCAACCCTAACCGCACCATTATGGATTAATACTTTAATTGTGGTTTATTTAATATCAATATGAATTTCTATGTTTGTTTTACTCCTGAATTTAATCACATGTCATTCTTTGGCAAATTGTGGCATGTTAGTGCTAAGTGCGATATCGAATGACTCGTAGGGACATGAGTAAAAAACACTTGGTTGAATAGAATAGAGATATCCCACGAATTAGATGAAACGGAGTTATATCTTGAGAGAGAGAATATCCCAGTAGGCCACAATCAACCTGCTAACATAAAATCATATGGTATATCAAATAAATACACTATCTCTAATTCAAATCATCGGGTGTGATAGGTGAAGAGCAAAACCACACAGGTTTCTTATTATTGACTTAGACCGAAATTGTAATATTAGGCTTTCTTTAATTCAGTTAATTTATTCATAATTCACTACAAGATTGGATCCAAATATTGTCTAGGTCACTAAATCAGTACTTAGCACGCTTCTCTTCGTGGGAACGACACTTGACTAACCACTACACTGCGTGAATTCGACGAGTATACTTGCGTGCACGGGTCTGTTTTTTTACCAAATTTTACATGCTCACTTCAAGTCCGTCAAGTTTTGGCGCCGTTGCTGGGGAGAAATTTAGTGTTGATATTGACAACCGTGCCATAGATTGTACTTTGGATAAATTCTATTTTATTTAGTTCTTTTTACTTATTAATTATATTTTTGTATCAACCGTTTAGGTATTGTGCCTTATTTCATCTTTGTGTTGTGACTTGGTCTCGACTTCATGCGCTGATTTAGGAAAGCATTTAGTGTGCATGCAAACACAAGATACGAGGAATTACTTCAAATTCGATCTGAACAACCGGACATTACATCGATTACGCGGGAAACCTGGCGCCTTGATTTGAAATCATGCGAAGTCAGAGGATGAAGGACAATTCGAGAATGAACCACGGGTGGATCAAATTGACATAATTATAGAATTAGGCCACTTTCGATCATTTTATGCGGCTGATAATCCACATATGCTACTTGAGGTTGCTGACCACTGCAGATTATTCAGTGGCTATGCGAAGACCACCCATTCAAGCGAACAACTTGAGACTAAGGGTAACTTTGCCAAATGCTCCTGATATACGGTTTCATGGGTTGCCTGAGTGTAAATCGAATGCATATGACTAGTTTATTGGCGTCGTGACACGGTCGAGTATAATGGGAGTAGCAGGAAGCTCTCAGTTGATCATTCCCACTTGTCCTTAGCGTGACGTGGCAGTGGTTGTGTGACCGCGGTTCCATTACCTCGTGGAATGTGATACGAAATTTATGACCAAGTTTTCCACTAGCAAAGATCGCCTGATTGGTGCAGAAGTGCTGTTCGGACAATTCGAGGGAGGGACTTGGCTAGAAGCAGGAGAGATTTCATGAGCTTTTGAGGAGATGTCCACACCACAGGTTAACTAGGTGGATGCAGGTGCACACATTTTATAACGATTTAAGCGATTCAACTAGGACAATCATTGATGCCTCAGTAGGAAGTGCCCTGATGAAAAAAACTACAGATCAAGCTTATGAGATATTAGACGATACAACCACTAATTCTAATCAGTGGCCTTGAGATGTATCAGCACCTAAGAAGCCCTTAGCGGGACGAACCACAGTTCTGATATTTGATGAAACCTTCACCACGATTAATTAAATAGCTCTGTTTATAAAGTAGCCAAATCTGATGTAAGTGATTTAGAATAACCCTTGGGAGATTTGTGAGTCTTGTGGAGGACAACACAATACTATGGATTGTCAGTCGGGACAGATGACACTAGAGCAAGCACAGTATGTGAATCAACAGAATCAACAACAGTAGGGATAATATGGAGGTAACACATATTAGAACAGGTACCAGAATCAAAATCAGAATCAGGGTCAGGGTTGGAGAGGTGACCGGAATAATCAAAACAACCAGAATTATGGCTAGAGGAACAACCAGAACAGTATGCCACCACTTCAAGCGAGCAAGCCGCCACTTGAGAAGAAAGTGGATTTGAAGAAGCCTTAAGCTCATATGATGACTTCCATGCATTTATGAATGAAGAAGGCCACATTCAAAATCGGGCTCGCTGACTGAACTAATCCACCCATTTGCGTGAGAATCAGGAACTGACTGAAACACAGGAAAGGTGAAAATAGGCCAAATGGCCACATTGTTGACCGAGTGACAACAAGGATCATTAGCTAGCAACTCAAAGGTGAACACGAGACGAGAAGGTAATGAACATGTTAAAATTTGTCACATTGAAGTACTTATAGATCTGCGAGGAAGACAAGACACCATCTAAGCATGCACAGAGCGGACATTAAAGGTGCGAAGGTCACCATCAATTCCCGGTTATTTTCCGCTTTGGATGTCATACGTTGCCAGGAATGTCGAAGACTATGGCGTTAAACATAGTACTTCTTGGGAGGCAATCCAAGTATTGTGAGATCACCTTCTCTTTTGAGCTAGCATTATTTTCAATTTTTTTTTATTGCTTTTTAGTTTACTTTTCGTTTTGGAATTCCTGCTTTTGTTTGTTTTTAATGTGTTTGTGAGTTTTTCAGAGATACCAAAGGGTGCAAGCACATTTACTAAGGGACCTCCATGTCATTAGAGTGTGAGTGGATTAAAATTTGTGTTTTAAAAACAAAAAAAAAAAAAAAACCCAACTGTCCATACTTTCTGAATCACCTTGTGACGTAGAACTCTGTTGCTACGTATGACTTATAAATTTTTAGGTATATTTTACGGTCCGCGTGACATAAAACCCTTCCCCTTGCCCACTTTCGGGTATGCGGCGTGAGTCTCATGTAACGTAGACACTCTTCGCTACGTGATGGCTAATGTTACAGACCTCAATGCATACGGTGATCATTTTTTCCTCCGCACCATTTTTGTTACCCTTTTTAGCTACTCGTTTTTCTTTGTGTTTTTTGCAGATATGCCCCATAGATCAACCTCCATGGCTCCCAAGAAGTCCATCCTAGCCAAATGGCAGCGATCCGGCTCCACCTCGCGAGCGGCACCACCCCCTCCGGAAGATCCACATCGGTTCGTTTCTCGGGAGGCCGAGAGGATCTATCACGAGTCGCTATTCAATCGCTCGTTCATCCCGGAGCGCGGTTTTCCTACCTTCAATGCGTTCTTCAACTTCACCATCTAGAACCGCGGATAGTAGACACTATGTGCGCCCCCTGTTCCCGTAGTGGCCCCGGTAGTGCGGGGTTCCACTTCGATCTTCCTTTCAAGGTCGGCACCACCGTCTTCGTCCAGGGCAAGTGGGTTGAGTTTGGTGCCCAGGCCATCAACCGGATCTACCGCTTGATGGATGACGATAGTGCGGAGTATAGGGCGCTATTTGCTGACACCGACTATGAGCGCTTGATGCAAGAGCTCACTCATAGCCAGGGCGTGTGGAGACTGACCATCGGTAGTGATTTCACCTTTTTAGATGCATTCACTCCACGCCTATAGCGGAGTGCAGGTATAACTTTTTATGTGTTAAAATCAAGCCTTCCCTGCATTTGAGTACAATTACGAAGGACTAGGCAATCCTCCTGTACGCCATGACCAAGGGGTTTCCAGTTTGACATCAGATTCGTAATTGAGCGAGGGTTGATTGAGTCAACCCAAGGGAGATGCAAGGGAGCCCTAATACACCCTTCACTCATTACACAAGCTTTGTCTTGGCCCGGTCGAGGTCTCGATGTTGGACTCGGAGTAAGGTCTGATGAGTGCCTGCACCCAGCCACCCGTTTGCCAAAGGCGGGGGTTCGAGGCACAGGCGATTCAAATGAGGAGATCGAGGAGGATGCTCCATTGCACACCCGGTCAAGTAATACGAGGTCCCCTCTCGGAGGTTCGATGGAGTCCCTCGAAGATTAGATTCATGTGCTCACCACACGGTTTGACGCCTATTAGGATGAGTCTCAGGAGCACCGGGTTGCCCTGAGTTAGGACATGGACGCCATCAGAGCTGAGATGGCCACCATTCGCGCCAACCAAGACCTTATCACACTGCTTAGGCTAGCTTAAGCTATCTCTTCCTGCCGCGCCACCGCCACCGCCACCGTAGTGATCCTCTAGGACGTATCTCTTGGCCTTTATTTTCTTTTCTTTTGTCGGAGAGGGACATTGTTAGTTTAAGTTTGGGGTATATGTGTGGGCATATGGGTGACAGTTATTTTGTTTATTTTATTGTATATATATATATATATATATATATATATATATATATATATATATATTTTTTTTTTTATCTTTGCATGTTATAGGTTTTTGATTGTTTTAGCTGTTTGATTGTTTTAGTGTGTTTTAGCATGTTTAAAGACCGAGCCTTGTCCCTATGTACCAACATATTTGCATTTGGCAATATTATGATATGGTGACTTCCATATTTGGTTTTAATTGTTCTCAGCTCTAGTTGACCATGATTACAAAAAAAAAAAGGGAGTCATAATAATCACAGAAAGCTTGTGTTTCAATGAAATATGAAACTCCAAGGTTGTTTGACAATTGGGATTGCGTTGTATAAAGTCGAGAATAACCATGTCTAGTTGCCCCTTTTAGATCTCAAGAAATAAATTCCCAAAGTAGGCTATCATGCACACACACACGTGATCTTCGAGGTATGCTTTGACTCCGGACTCACCATGCAAGAGTTCTACGAACCTTAGGAAGTTAAACACCTAAGTGATGGCACACCTTAGAAAAAGAGGATCGCCTTTGAGCCCCAAATATATATCGAAAAAAGAAAAGCAGAAACAATAATAAGTGGATCATCCAATCGGAATATCGGGCACAGTCCGAGGGGCTTTTCAAAGCCTAATGCCCTAACCCAACTGGCCGAGAGTCATTAACTTCACTGCTCGCTACATGGGATAGAGGATGGATGATCTCCACAGTCTAGGACCTCGAGGTTTGGTTGAGTGTTCAGGGTGAAGTTCTGGGGGAACTGAATGCCCGATGCCTTCTACTGACTGGTGGAAGTCACCAATGGATCCCCGTTACAGGAACCCTCACCTAAAACCTCTTGGTACTAGTACTCTTCCAAGTTTGTCTTAGAGTTAATCCCCTTAGGAGTAGTTGAAGTGAATAAATTGGTGCGTTCTCATCCTTCTGTGTTAAGCTATTCCAAATAGGCAAGTTAGATTCAAGTTTGGAAATTTTCTGATCGAACTATACATTGAAGATCACACTTTAACCACACTTAGACTCCTTGGGAAAAATTATTGAGCGCTAAAAAGGGGGTTGACACCTTGGTCAACGAAGTTAACCTAGTGTGGTCTTGAAGTTAAACAACCAAGGTAGTCCCTGGATCTTTTGAACTAGTTCTTATTGACCCCTTCTTTTTGGTATCATGTGTACTTGACCCATATTGTCAGTGTTAGTTGCACTTTATCCTTTCATGCCCTAGTTAGAGTCTGTTCTTACTTTAGGACAAGCAAGAAGCTAAGTTTGGGGGTGTTGATCGAAGTGAATCATGCATACATTACAGTACAATTTCTATGTGTTTTTAATAGCTCAACTTGCATGATTCACATTCATATTCACTGATATTGCGCTAATCCCTTATACTATAATGTTTCATAGAACATGGTGGTATTGGAATAAAAAAGAAAGCTAACAATAGAAAGAAAAGGACCAAAAGCTGATGCAGCAAAGTGCGGCATATGGTCTCAGGTGCGCAGCGGTGAGGAGACCGCCTTCTTGGCGGCCAGCCATTCACGGCAACGAAGAGCTACGGCGTAGCGAGCACAGAAGGCTAGAGTATGGTTGCCTTAAATGGTCAGCGAAGCTCCTTCATGCTTGGCGTAGAGGTCTCTCATTCCAAAACAGGAGCTCTAAAAGTTCAAATTTTCTTGACCATTGATGGGCCCGAGTTCCGAGGTATAAAAAAATAGCGATTTGAGAGGCAAAGGGAGATTGGGAGACGGAAGGCGGAGACGGATAGAGAGAGATTGGTTAAGACGGACTCTGGGAGATCACGAAGACGTCTATTTTTGTATACTTTTTCTAATTCGTGCGATATTGGAAATCTTTCAGTTTGTAATGAAAATTACTAAGAACTAACTTTTCTCTCTAGGGTTTTGTAAACCCTCACCGCACCATTATGGATTAATACTTTAATTGTAGTTTATTTAATATCGATATGAATTTTTATGTTTGTTTTACTCCTGAATTTAATCACATGTCATTCTTTGCGCAATTGTGGCATGCTAGTGCTAGGAGTCTAATATCGAGAGATGACAACTTGTAGGGACATGGGTAAAGCAACACTTGGTCAATCAGGGAATAGAGATATCCCGCGTTCCAGGTGTAGAACTAGGGTTTGCACATTCATGCATCTAGGAGTCGAGGGGACAAAGAAGAGATGCAATACACCCCACTAGTGAGATAGGCAGTTGTATCTCGAGAGAGAATATCTTATAGACACGATCAACTCGCTAACATAAATCATATGGTATATTAAAATCCATCAGGTGTGGTAGGTGAAGGCAAAACCCTAGGTTTTCTCATTATTGACTTAGACCGAAATTTTAATATTAGGCTTTCTTTAATTCAGTTAATTTATTCATTACTCACTACAAGACTAGATCCAAATATTGTTTAGGTCACTAAGTCGATGCCATATAACTTCTCTTCGTAAGGCGACACTTGACTAGCCACTACAGTGAACTCAGCCTTGGGTATAGCATTGCACGGGTGCGCATTTTACGAATTTTGGCTCGGCGAGGCCGTTAATCACACACACACCAATTAGGATTAATTGACTGAATTGTTTACATTTCAGAATTCATCAGTTTGTTTGTGACAATTATTGAAAATTTTTCTTAAATCTGAACTAAAAACTAAATTTGAAATTAAGCTGTAGCTAACTAGTTTCAATTTAAGTTGCAGATTTAGAAAAGATTGTAGTGTAAAACAGAAAAATGTCCTTAAAAATAAAGCTAAAATGTTTGACGACAAACAAAATCTTCTTTTCTTTGCTTAGGGACAAGCAAAACATTAAGTTTGGGGGAATTTGATGAGTCTTAAACTCATCTATTTTTAGTCCATTTTTGGCTTGTTTTTAGTAGTTTACGATCAGTTTAATGCCCAATTATGGAATATTTACCAAGCGTGTGTCTTCTTGGGTTTAATTCAAAAAGGAAAATTCAGTAAGAAGAAAGAAAAATAGCAATTGCAACAGTCTATGTCGCGACTGAAATTTGTGTGTCACGACAAACTTCCAAGCAATTACCAAAGAAAGCGTGTTGCAACAACATTTCTTATGTCACAACACCATAATCTGATTGTTAACAATTGAGCTAGGTCACGACAGAAGACAGTAGGTCGCGACAGAGAATGGGAAAAACATATGCAAGTTAGTTGGGAACAAGATAGTTTGTGTTGCGACATAATCTTGACTGAAGGGAGAATATCTGTCGCGATAGAACTCTCGTCTGTCGCAACACTGACTTCTGTAACATGGAAAAGCTTGTTGAGATAGAAAAGATGCTAAAGAAGAACTTTAGGGTGCGACAAGAGAACTAAGTCGCGACAAAGGGTGCTTAATGGATGATCGACTGGTTGGAAACAAAGGAGAGTCGATCTTTGCGACATACTTTAAATTTGAAAAATTGTTTTGATATCCACGATAGAGATCTTAAGGTCGCGACACAGAAATCAGCTAAACACAGAAAAGTCCTGTCGCAACAGGAAATATGGGTCGCGACATGAAGACAGGCTGAAGGCAAAAAAGTTATGTCGCGATAAGAAAAACTAAGTCGCGATAGGAAAATATGCTGCATGTAGAAAAGTGTCGTTGTGACATAACATATTGGGGTCGGGACATGCAAAACATCTGACACGAAGTCGAGTCCTGACATTAAAGATGAAGGCGTAACAAGAAGAAAGCAGGCTAAGTGGCGGCAGAACTCTGTCGCGACAGACTTTTTGGGTTGCGATCGAGATGACAATAATACAAGACAATGTTGCAACAGAACCCCGGAGATAGAAATGTTGTTTGCAACAAGAAAGGCATTTGAGTCGCGACACTAATTTGAAGAAGTAGCTCGACATCATTTGTAAGCTGGCTTTCTTGTCGCGGTGAAATTCAAGGAAGAACGGAAGCAGTGTAACCTTACAGCGCTGGCACCATGAAACCTACAACAAAAATTCAAAACTACGTCACGACCGGAACTTTGGTCGCGACTAAGAGAACAATCACGGGCCTAAAATTTAGGGATTCATAAAAAAAAAAACATTGAAGTTAGGAGACTGAGCTTTTAGAGACTCTATAAATAAAAGCATTGCGGAGAAAGCGGGCAATCGGTCGGCAGCTTCTGAACGAGTACAGGAAGGCGAGGGACTCTTTTGTATTATATTTTCTTTTTTTTTATTATATTTTATTTTTCTTATTTTCTTTCTTCGTAGATTAACCCAGCGTGGGATTGCAGTTCGTTCTTGGATCCCGAAACGATGAATTTAATTTAAAAGTTTGAAGTTGAAATTTAATGTTTAAAATCATTTATGATTACTGTTTGAATTCAATGAACTCAGATAAACACTAGAACTCATTTCTTTAGTTGATTGTAGTTATAGTGGAATTTTCCTGATCAGTATTCGGTGTATCTTTGTAATCTAGTTTTTCGAGAACCATGACTTCCACGGGAAGATCGATGTTAGTTATGGTCTTTTATGCAAAAATGAGAAAATTTCTTGAGTTGAATCTTTGAATTTATTTGAATGGTGTTCTTGAGTAATTGTTTCCAATTTTTTAGTAGCTTATACCCGGGGAAAGAGGACTATTATTTAGCTCGATTTCCGGAGGCCCTCCCCGGGTGACACGGAGATGGATTCAGGAGCTTAGACAGTTACTTGGGGTATGTTAGACTAACATTGAAGAACTAATGAGCTCTGAAAGGTTACTTAGATAAATCCTCAATTTGCTCATGGTTTGAGAATAGGTTGAGTGATATATCAATTTAATCAATTAGAGATCTCTCCTTGATGCAGGAATGATCTTGATCCCGTGTTAGCATGAGATCTAATAAATGAAATAGGGAACTCTTTTAGATCTTAAGGATGAGATATCATTCCTTTTGTAGAAATCTAGTGGTTGCCCTATCTTGGGAAGCAAGAGATTTGCAGTCATAAGAAATGGGTCTGAAGTATTGGAAAAGAAAAATACCCAATCTTGCAGAGAAATTCTATTTCTGAGAATTGATTAGAATCATGTTTTAAAATGAACATGAACCTCTACTCGAGTGAAAGTATGGTTAGAGGAGAATCCAAATACCTTGCCTCTTGACAAATTCAGATTCCAACTCAGGGGAAAATAGAAAGAGATTAGGATGCATGAATTGACAATTTCACAGCAGTGAAATCCCAGTTTTTACTTCCAGCAATAATCTAGTTCAGTCCAGTTTATATTTAGGATTTAACTTTTTCCCATTATATTAGATGTAGGATTCTAGTTATTACAATTTTTATTAGGTTACTAAATTTTCATCTAAAATAGGCGTTCAAATAGTGTAGAAGATGAGTAGTCGAGGTAGTTGAACTTTAATTTCTTTCAATCTCCGTGGGAACGATATCCGGAGTTATAGGTCACTTTATTAATTATACGACTTGTGCACTTGCAGTTTTAAGATCAAAATAAATCTTTAATTGAGTTTAGTGAATAAAATTATTCTTCTTATGAGCATACAAGTTATATTTGGTTTTAACAAGTTTTTGGCGCCGTTACCGGGGATTAAATTATAGTCTTCTAGTAATGGTTTCATAAATTTGAATATGCATAACTTATGGTCTAATCATGTTTTTGGTTCCGTTACCTGGGATTCTAGTTACTTTTTGGTAATAATGGCAGAAAATGGTACATATCATTTGGTCTTAACACCAAGCAGGCAAGGACAAGGAAGCCATGGAGGAAGACTACCAGAAAGCCATGGAATATTTTTCTTATGGCCTACGGATGTTGTCGTCGAGCATAACATCTCAGATGACTAGCCGGGGATTACGAGATGGCATGCGACTCTCTTGTCCACTTCCTCCAGAGTTTTTTGCGAATCTGAGGTGCCCCCAAGCCCCAACAGTCATTGAAGCTAAGGCTGCAAAGGTACATTTAGTGACGTGAAGGATCCGATGGAGGGCGATCGTGCGTCAGAGACGAGGCTGACTTCTTCCTATGTTAGTTTTGTCATTTTGGGAGACTTTTACAAGGGGTGCCATTTTGTCACTAGTATGCGTATTAATTCTTGTAATCCTTAGCGTTTTTTAGCACATTTTAATGGAATAACAAGATACTTAGCCGGACATGAGTCATGTTTGATAAAAATCTTAAGCGGAACCTTGACCATGCGGAATTTTTAGATGCCCGATGGGGCGTCAGCCATATCACGGACTTTTAAGGCGCTAGTAAGGCAACAACCATATCTGGGCTTTTTTAGATGCCAGTAAAACATCAACCATATCTGGACTTTTTAAGGCGCCAGTAGGGAAACAACCATATTTGAGCTTTTTAGATACCAACAGGACATTAATCATATCTAGACTATTTAAGGCACCAGTAGGGCAACAACCATAACTGGGCTTTTTTAGATGCCAATAGGCCATCAACCATATCTGGACTTTTTAAGGCACCAGCAGGACAACAACCATATCTGGGCCTTTTTTTTTATTTTTAAAGAGAAGTAATTATTGGATTTCAGAGGAAATGTCTAAAAGATAATCTTTATTGATGATAAAATTCCCAAATAAAACATTACTGATAATACTTCTTAAGGTGCATGGCATTCCACATCTTGGGCACAGGAGTCCCATTTGGCCTACTTAACGCATAAGACTCGGACGTCCCTACTCGAACTTCGTGTATGGTCAGCCAGTTGAGCCTAGAACTTCACATCTGCACTAGGTTGGGTCGGTGTTTTCAAAGACTCGTCTTAAGACCAAGTCTTCAGGTAGGAATGTATGTGGCTTTAAGTCGGTTATTACAGAAGTTTGCTAGCCTTTGTTGTATAATGCTATGCACCTGGCTGCCATTTCAGGTTCGTCAGTTGTGTCTATGTCTTTGGCTATGGCTTCAGCATTTGCTTTCTCAGAAATTTCTCCTCGTATGGTGAGTATCCCAATTTATATGGGGATGATGGCTTCCATCCCATACGTGAGGGCGAACAACGATATGCCAGTTGGTTTCATTGGATTTGATGCAGCCAGGCCCTCAAAACCCTGGTAGTTCCTCCACCCATTTTCCTTTGGCCAAATGCAGGCATTTTTTCATAGCTAATAGGAGAGTCTTATTTGATGCTCCTGCCTAGCCCTTGCTCTGTAGCTACCGTGGGGTCGAGTACATTTTTTTTATTTTCAATTTGCTGCAAAAATTCCTATATACCCGGCTATCAAATTATGGCCTATTATCGATTACAATTGATTAGGGTATTCCAAACCTGCACATGATGTTCTTCCATACGAACTGAACAACCTCTTTATCTTTGATGGCGCGAGGCTTAGACATATCCATTTCTTGAAATGAGTCGGTGCGACTTATAGTAGCCTCTTACGTGAGCTATAGGCGTGGCCCTCTGATGTCCATACCCCAACGAGGCGAAGGGCCCGAGGGTTCGTTATGATCTTTAAGTCTTGTGTAGACACCTTTGACCGCGAGGAGTGCAATCAGCGGTAGAGGTCACACTTCGACGTAAGGGCGTATCTGCATGCATGGTTGGCCCGATAGTAGTCACACAGGTTTGAACAACCGGTGACGTCTGCCACTGGATGATTTACGCACCTCATCATGGGCTCTACCAAAAAATGCAGCCCCTGCGGTGAAGGTGAGGCACTTAAGGTATGGCTTTGTCAAGGGCGGTTTATATGGTGACCGTTCACTAAGTAAGAGCAGAATTAAAGCACGGACCAGAGTCTTATGGGCCTTGGCCTTATTATCCAGAAGTTCTCCTAAGCTCAAATAGCGAGACTATTGAGTCATCAAGATGGACATTCTTAAATTTATTTTGTTTACTCGGTTGTGTGTCGACGACTACGGCTAGTAGTAGATGGGCGGGAGCCTTATTTCTTTATTAGTAGGGATGCGACCGCGGTACGAAAGCGTTGTCTTTTCGTTTGAATCTCGAGGCGATGCTATAGTTTCAAGCCATGAAGTTTCGGTCGTGGGTGACCCGGACTTACATGCTTAGTCATGCACTCGTCTCTTGTTTCATATTCTCCATTTATTTGCCCTACCACCAATTAAAAATTAAGCTTCTTGTGATTATTTTACGGGGATCACGGAGATTGCGGTCGATCCCATTATGATTGCCGTATCAGCCCTCATTATTTGGAAGCAAGGAAATCCAAATGTATGGCATGTTATACAATTTTTGCAGTCGGGGCTTTAAGTTGCAATCCCAGGACGACTCCTGTCTGTCGTGAAGCACCATCCACATTCAGAGTCCACCAATCGGAGCTGTTTGGTTCCATTTCCTATTAAGGAATTTATGCTAAAAAGTCTGTCAGTACCTACCCCTTTAACGTCAAGCGAGGTTTATATTGAATACCGAACCCACTCAATTCAATTTCCCATCAAGCCATTCGATCGACAAGTCGAGGCTTATGTATGGTCTTCTCCCGGAGGAGTTGGTGAGTACGAGTGATAGGATGCACTGGAAGTAGGAATGAAGTTTTTAGCGACCTCTGGTGAAACCCGATGCCACTACTCGAGACGGGTATATCGGGTTTCCTACTTAGGATAGGGGCTGCTTACAGAACATAGGCACATTAACTTTTCGATATTCATCTTCTTTGAATAAAGTTGTACTTACTAAAACATCATAAACAACTATGTAAAGATAGAGTGTCTCACTTTCTACCGGGGCTTGCCCAGAAATTAGTGGATTCGACGAATATTGCCAGCGCCATGAAGGCCCCGTCGCATTCTATATTCAACCGATTACGTAAGCGAGATGAATCGCCTAGAGTGCATCAACCGGCTAGTCCAATTGTTGTACTCCTTTTAAAGTGGGAGTGCGAGATTCCATAATGGCTACGAGTTGAATAGGATTGGACTCCAATCCACCTCTGTGTCTATAAAGCCCTAAGAACTTACAGGCGACTCAGAACACATAAGGGGTTGAGTTTCATGATGACGTCTTGTGGTGCTCAAAAAGTTTCTTATTAGGTGTTTCATATGATCAGAGCGTTCTTTGGATTTGACGAGAATATCGTCGATGGAGCTTCACAGTCTTGCCCGTCCCGATGGTTGAAATATCTTTGTCGTCGATCTCACGGTAGGTTGCTCAGGCGTTCTTCAAACAGGCATCACATTATAGTAGTATGGCTCGTGGTGTGAAGGCCGTTTATGAACATCGAGCGGAGGCATAAGAATCTAGTGGTAATCGGAGCGTCAAAATGACAACATCCCATGCGGATTAAGGCATCAACGTTTAATCCCCATTTGTGACCCGAAGCTATCTTTTGGCCACACTTTATTGAGTGCAGTATGGTCACACATACACTGCATTTACTACCCTTCTTTGGGACTGACCACCCACGTTGTAAGCCATTCGGGATATTTTGCCTCTCACGATAAAACTTGCTCTCGGGTGTATAATTTCGTCTGAATAATCTGATGATGATCCGAGTGTAAACTCCTTATCTCCTGTCCAATAGGTTTTGCCGCAGCGATAATGTTCAGTTTGTGAGAGGCCAAAGTCAGGTTGATTTGGGCCATGTCTGAGTGACTCTAGGCGAAGATCGTCTGGCGTTTCTCAGCCATCTGTGTTGTAGTTGCTCCTTCTCTTCGCTAGATAACAGGGTGTTGACATATGTGAACTTCTTCGTCCCGTCCAGTGTTATTGTCTCCAAAGGATCCACAGCTAACGAATCTTTTTCTTGACCATGTCTAGGTGGTGGCTGTGGTTCTTTATGCGGGAATCATGAGCCTCGATGGGAGAGAACTATACGAGCTCTTTTCCCCTTTCTATTCCTGTATGGATAATTGGTAACACTATCGTGTGGCCAACTGACTGCTTAAAAGGTAAACCTGCCCCGCATTGGTCAAATAATTGACTATCTGGTGATATGTTGAAGGGATGGCCTTCATTGAGAATAGCCAGGTCTGGCCTACTATGCAATTGTAATGCCCTATGTCTTTGGCTGACTAAAACAAAACTTCTTTGGGTATTTGAACATCCTTGTATAGGAGTGTGATGTCTCGATTAACAGTGGATTGTTAGGCCGTTGAAACTAGAGAGGACTAATTAAAATTTGAGTTGACATTTATGGGGAAAGATTCATGGTTGAAGGCGGGTAAGCAAGTGCTGTGTTGCCCGAGTCTGCTAGCACCTTGTACACATCAAAACCACTAATAGAGGGTGAGTACAAGTGCATCATAAATGGGCTGCTTGACCTTGTTTTTGAGTTTACTAGGGGAAGGATATAAGGCCATCTATCGTCTTGGTCTCTTCTCATCTACCCTCTATGTAAACAGTGTTTACCTAAGCCTTAACCGTGGCTGCTCTCAGAAGCTTCATCTATTGGTGCTTCGATTGGTATTAGTCGTCAAATGGTCCCCCTAGTACATAGTTTATGGTGGTGCGGATTATATGCGATGCGATTGCGCGGTACTGTAATTCTATATGCTATGAAGTGCAGTTACGCCTGCGATCCTTCCACGATATATCTTCTAAGGTGCCCCGCTTTAATTAGTCTTTCCACCATGAATTTTAGGCTTCGACACCTGTTGGTCTCATGATTGTGATCTCTGTGATAATCGCATCGTATGGACAGGTTTCTCTGAGAAGGGTTTATCTGAATTGGCGCGAGCCATTTGAAATATGGCAAGTTGTGAATTAGGGGTAGCAGATGTTCAGGGGAGTGATTTGTTGGGGCTCCCTCTTTTTTTGTGACTAATCTCGAGATCGCTTCCGGTTTTTACCTTGACCTTCCCTGGGCTCAGGCGTCTTCTTCCCGAAACTGCGCTTCCCGGCCGACATGAGAGGGTTGCCACCTTGGGATGTTGTTAACGTTGATATCATGTGGCAGCACCTTGTTCTTTGGTGCCTTAGATCATGAGTCTAAATACGGGTAGTGGAAGAAAGGAAGATAGTGTGGCTTCCTCACGAGTTTAAGGGAGCTGCGTCCATCGCATCAACCACACTGCGGACGGCTTGCCCGAACCTCCTGAGTGACGTCTGTGGTTCTCACTCCCTACTTCCTGATAGTTTGCAAAGAAAATATTCCTCTTAAGCGTGCGACAAGATACCAAGAGACGAATAAGGTCCAAAGCTCGTTAAACAAATTTATTGAATTACGCGGGAGCTTATGGAACCAGTCTAGTGCAAGCCTGAGGAGAATTTGTGAGAAGACTTATAGCAGATGGTCATTACCAACTTTCAGAGTCATTGCCTGGTTGTAATGGAGCATGTGATCATAAGGTTCACTAGAACTATTGAACATAGCAAAGGTTGGCATGATGAACCCTTGAGGTGGCTCGTAATTAAGGATGTGTTGCCCTAGGGAAGAAGAGAGCATGTCATCGAGACTTCGAATCACTGCTGCAGGCGGTACGTAGAGCGCAGGCCCTATACCGAAGGCAAGGTACACTAGGGTCATGGGCGGCATTACGCTTGTTGGTAATGTAGACGCGTTCCCAGGCACTCCATTTTGTTGGTTCTGTCCTCGACCTGTTTCTTTTCTCGCTGGCGAAATGTGCTACTATCAGCGTTACTGAATGTTAGGCAATGCGAGCGTCTCTGGCCCGACCTAGCCCTAATACTTTTTTATGGGGAGAGGTCTAGAGAGCTGCCTTAGGATAACTCGTAGTTCGTTGGGGTATCTAGGTTGTCAAGGACGATGGGCTCCTTTCCTTTATTACAGGCGGTCGAGTGCCTTGCTTAGCTGCTGTCTTGCACGTCTTCTTCGTCAAGATCGTGCCTTTTTTCTACCTAGGCCTGAACCAGTCGTTTTGTTGCGGATGTTCGCCGCGATCCTTGCAATTCCTCATCTGTCTTGCCTACTCCTCACATTTCTTCTCCGTAATCGCCGCGCCAATGAAGAAGTGATGCCCGGGTGATAGATCCTTTGGATTGCTGGTCATTGCACTGTGTCGGAGCCAGTCGGATGTGGAGAGGGTAATCGTGAGCTGCGGTGACGGAGCTCTTGGATAGGTAGACGAGCCCTGCTTGCGTCGTCGATGAGACTTTTTGTTCGATTCCCACAGACAGAGCCAATTGTCGTTACTGGATCGTTTGACCTTCGGGGCATCAGTGGCACGATAATAACCTGCAAAAAAGGGGGTCCGACGGTGGAGTGTTGGCCACCTCTCCGATGATTAAGTCAGCAAAAGGATGGAGAAGAGACAGAGAAGGAGTTGCATGATTTGGAGTGCATATCTTTCCCTCCGAGGAAGCCTTTTGTTATACTTGAATTCCTCCTTGATTTTAGGAAAGATAATGTCGTGATTTTGGTGATAAGGTCTCTATTTCATTATCAAGGACTAGTTATTCCTTCTTAGGGATTAATGTTTTTGAGGCGTATGAGATTTGGATACTGGGAGATCTGTGGATAAATGTCTTGACGTTCCTCCCTAATATAGCTATCCGCAACTCATTCCATGTATGCGGGTGGGATGGTTGGTCGGGGACTCGAGATCCCAAATGGGGTTTAAAACTCTCAAAAAAAAAAAAAAAAAGAAGAAAAAAAAGAAAAGACGTCTAGTTAGTTCCCTTTGGTTCCTAATAAAGGCTGAGCCGAAACTAGTCCTTTGCATGATGCGGAACTGCCCCTTGATTGGGCATCCTAGTAGATGGAGTCTAGGCTAAAAGACCACGAAACACTCTAGATATCTCCTCTCGAAAGCATTCTTCTAATATGCTCCTATACAAATGCTTCCATATTAAAGTCTTCATTCCATAGTTTCCATGCACAGAGTTTTGATGTAACATAAATCAGAACTTTATTAGAGTCGACATCAATGAAGAGGGTGGTGGCTTTATGACTAGGTGATGATGTATAAAACACTTGCATATCTAGGCTCAGGCGCTATCATGATAAGCTTATGCTCTTTTTCCACTTATAATCTCTCTAATAACAATACTTCAAAGCTGAATACATGGGACTTTTCTGAAAAAATCCCTTCCATTGCATATTCGGGGACATATAGTCCTCGGTTGTCATTGAGATATAAATAAATATTGTATTTAAGGAGCAGAGGTCAAAGCAAGGTCTTACTCTTTGTTCCCTCTTCAATGCCTCATTTGTTCTCTGACATTGAGTGGAGTCTTCCTCTACATTTTCCACTAGTCCAATTTCCTCTAATCCATTCCTCCATGGAGCTTTGGGTTCTATCCTCACAAAGCAGCTACAAATTGGTGAATTCTTTGGATTGCAGATTCCAAATACCCCACACTTACCATAAACATCACATTCAGTCTCTTTGCTCTCCCATGTGACCTTCCAATCATCCTTCTGTCTGTTTATTCCTTCCAATGTTCCATTACGAGTCAAAACAAAGTGTCATGACAAAACCTCATCGAAAAACCTTCAAAGATACATAAATGATACCAGCCAATCACTGTCACCTTAATCCATTATCATCATATGACTCCATAGCTGCTCAATGAAAATTGGCCATTCCATGGACGGTGCGTCATATCTGGATGACTTCCGTACAAATGGCGAAAATTTAGAGGATTTTGATGGATCAATTCCTGCAGAAAAGCTTCCAGTGGATGGATCGGAAGGATTTTTCCATGATGAAAGCACTTGTTTCTCACCAGTGATCAATAGATGCTCCAATGCAAGGAACAAAATATCGGTAATTACGGATATATCGGTACTTGGAGTTTACAAATATATCAGAAATATCGGTAAATATCGGTAGATATTTTGACAAAAATATCGATAAAGCGAAAATTAACAAGAATACTTTGAAATTCATGAAATTTTTTTTATTGAACTATAAAAAAGATATAAATAGAAAAATATACACTTGTTGAAAGGCGTCATTCATTACCATTTATAGAGAAATTATATACAATAGTCATTTAAAACCAAAATGAAAGACGTATGGCTTCATTACATTGACTGATGAATAGAATCCATCTTGATGTGACAATATTCATACCCGAGACATGGTGTTCGATAATATTGATTGTAACTTCGAGTATGTCATGCATAAATTTGTTGACTCCTACCCACAACCTCTCCATGGATAGGAAACTCGAGGTTCACTCACATGCTCCTTTAAAATCCTTGTTGCATTTGATATAGAATTTGGAATGACATTTGTGGATCATGAGGATAGTTAATCATTCCATATTCTTAACCAATAGAACCTAAAGGATGTGAAGAAGGCTAACCATAACTCATTATCGGGAGGAAATATGTTTAATTAGATGAATCCATTCAGTTGAGTTCCAATACTCATGGACTCAAAATTGGCCGAAAACAAATCCTCATTATATGGTGTCATTCTTCTTTGTCTTCCTCTATATAGCTTTCCAATGGTTCCAATACCTAGACTCGTGGTCTTCATCTTATGTAGCATGTGTGAAATCATCTTCATCGATGAATGGGCTCCATGGATATTGACTTTGTTGTGGATATGCAATACCTCCATACCAAGATCTCGGCCTCCATGTGTGGCCCAAGAAAATCTAATTTTTTTGAAAAAGGTAAAGCGGTAATTTCGTCGAAATCCGAATTTTCTAGATCTCGGATGACTAAACGGACTTCACCGTTGGAATCGTCTTGCGAAATCTAGCTACCACGTTGAATTCCGAGATCTAGAAAAATTTTGGATTTTGACCGAAATTACCGTTTTACCCTTTTTCAGAAAATTAGATTTTCTCGGGGTTTCACATGAGTATGGATAAATGGGCCTTATGTGGCCATTTTTACTTGTATGTGGACCCGGTGTGGTTGTTGTATAATATTGGACAGGGTTGTATGTAATTGCTGATTATATTTGGTATAGCTCCTGTGCAAAGGAGACTGCGATTTTCATTAAATCTTTAGTTTTGGAAAAAGGGGACTCAATGGTGTGGTGTCGAGTTACCCGACATCCACAAATCTTCCGCGGGTTGACAAGTTGTCAACGGGACCCCCGGGATAGGGGCGCCACAAAGTTATTCAAGTTTTAGAGGATGTGCATAGAAGTTGTGTGATCTACTATGAGGGTAATTGGGATGAACATATTCCTCTAGTTGAATTTATTAATATAACAATAGCTTCCAATTGAGTATTGGAATGACACCTTATGAGACTCTTTACGAAAGGAAGTGTAGAACCCCACTATGTTGGACATAGTTAAGTGAGAAGAAGGTAATTGACCCTGATTTGATCCAAGAAACCGAGGAGAAGGTGAAAATGATAAGAGAAAGATTAAAGGTAGCCGCGGATAGACAAAAGTCTTACGCCGACTTGAAGAGAAAAGACATTCAATATGAGATCGCGAGAAGAGTATTCTTGAAAGTTTCTTCTTAGAGAAAATCCCATGAATTCGGAGAAATAGCCGTGAGCCCTAGGTTCATTGGGCCATATGAAGTGATCGAGAAAGTGGGTCTAGTGGCATATAGGTTAGCCTTTCCTCCAAACTTGGAAAAGATCCATAACATTTTTCACGTTTCAATGTTAAGAAGGTATAGGTCAGACTCCTCACATGCTTGGTCTCCTTGGGTTATTGAACTTGGCCCTAGCAGAAGCTTCTGAGGAACCCGTGAAATCTTGGCTCGAGAAGTCAAGGGTGAGGAACAAGCGAATTCCATTAATTAGTATTGTGGAAGAACCACAAGACGGAGGAAGCCACGTAGGAAAGTGAAGAAACTATGTGTCAGCAATATCCACAACTGTTCACTAAAGGTAATTTCGAGGACGAAATCTCCTAAGTGGGGAGGAGTTGTAACGTCCCAAAAATAACCTTTTTGTTTTATTATTTTACTTTATAGCATTTTCTGCTATTATAATTTTTTTAATTCAATATTTTATTGGTTTTAAGTGATAAAAATAGAGGTTTTTAAAGTGAGAATTTGCATAGTGGCTTAGTGCATCCCAAATTAAGCCCTAATAGTTTAATGATATGTTTGAATTATAACACAAGTTAAAATAAATCGAATTAATACAAGAGTCAAGGTTAAATTGGTAAAATGTTAAATAGGGACCCAAAGGTCATAAATGAAGAAAGAGTATATGTCAAAGGAGAAATGTGATAAGTGTTATCTAAATAAATAGAAATGAAGGGCTTTAATGCAAAAAATGAAAAAGAAAGCAAAAGGAAAGGCTAAACAAAGGCCTTATACAAGATGAGAATAAGACCATTGGTCAGTGAAATGAGAGTCATTTCTCATTTTAGGCAGGAGCTAGGGCTTACGGTTGAGAGAGAGGCGAAGCCATCTTTGGACTCTACTTGTTCTTGAAGAGAAAGGGAAGAAGGAAAGCTAGAGGTGTTAAAAAGTAAGGTATGAATGCCTCTAAGTTTTGGTATGGATTCACCCATTTACTTGTTAAGACCTCCTAACTCCCTCTTTGTTAATGTTTGGATTGGTAAAACCATAATTAGTATATATATATCTACCTCTATACCATATATATATATATATATATATATATATATATATATATATATATATATATATATATATATATATGTTTGAGTTAAGTTCAAGCAGCATTTACCTTTGATTATGATTAGTTTGAGGAATTTTGTTATAAAGGAAATGTTAGGGTTTTGAGGGAAGTCTCCAAAATTTTCCAAACCCGTGTTTTTGTTTTGGTCATAACTTAGCTATTACTCATCCAAATTGAGTGATTAAATTTTTTGGGTAAACTAGACTTCTAGGAGAACAAATTTTTTTGAAATAAGTGTATTCAAATTTGGACCTCATTGGACCCAGAAATTCGTCAAAATGAAGTTATGTTTTCAAGCAAATTCTAGTTTTGTTTTGGTACAATTTTGGTGTTTTGGTACGGTTTTAGTATTTAGGCCATAAGGCGAGTTTCACTCATCCAAATTAAGTGATTCAAATTTTTGGGTAAATTAGACTTCTAGGAGAACAAAGTTTCTTGAAATAAGTCTGTTCAAATTTGGACTATTATACCGAAAATTCGTCTAAGGGAGCTTGTTTATAGGAAAATTCTAGTTACTGTTTGAAAATGAAGTAAGTCTCGGTTGTTTAGAACATATCTTGAGTTTTAGGTTGCTCGAATGAGGATGATTCAATTTATGAATAAAAGCAGTTTATAGAGAGACAATGGACTTGAAGGGGGTTGGGTAAAATATGGCTCATTTGTTCACCTAGAAAATTTTCACAAGTGAAGGTGTATTGGTAGAAATCAGCACTAACCAAAAACACTAGCATGCACGATTGATATTTTTCTCTGTTTGTGATGAATGAGGGTTGTTGGCAGAGAGCACGAGTGGTCAGGTTAAGGATGGGAGTCAGGAAGCGACAACCTTTTTGGTTTGTTCTTCTCATTTCTTTTCTTATTACAGGTTTGTATTAGATTTTTCAAAAAAAACCGAAATAATTTATATGGGAAAACCGCATGTGTGCTTTGTTTTTAACCATAAACAAATTTGTCTTAAGTGATTAGGAAATTGATTGTAAATTGATTGCCATAAAAACTACATGAGCGTCAAAATGTGTTTATTGGGGTATATATGTGTAACCCCTCAAATTATTCCCTGATAGTTTTATAACATGTTTAGGGTATAATATAAGTTAATTTTAAATTTATTAGAAAATTAGTATTGCTAAGGTGAAAAATGATAAAAACCAGAGATTAATCCAAGAGTCAAGGGTAAATTAGTAATTTACCAATCTAGGACCTAAAGGTCATATGATAATAAGTTTATATGCCAATATAGAAATATTGATAAGTTGAAGTGTAAATGAAAGAGAAAAGAAGGGCTTTAAATGCAAAAAATGGGAAAAGAATGCAAAAATAGGTTTTGCATTATTGGGATAGGGATAAGACCAAATATTGGTATTGTAAATGAGACATTTCTCCTTTGGGTTTTTGAGAGCTAGGGCATACAGGAGTGAGAGGGAAGGCAACTTTGGTTTGAATTACTCCATGTAATCAAGGGTTTAGTGATTAAAATTAAGAAGGAAGAAGGAAGAAGAAAGAAGATATTGCAAAAGATTTAAGGTATGGAAACTAAACCTAAAACTCTTTTTGATGATGTTTAGGTTTGGGAAAAATCCTAACTTTGTATAATAATGATGGTTGTTGGTTTTACCTCAGTTTTATGGTTGTTTGAGTTGGTTGTGGTCCTCAATTGAGGAATGTTTGTATAAAGAAAATGTTGTGGTTTTTAGGGGAGATCTTTGTCAAATTTTTCCAAAACCCACGTTTTGTCTTGGCCATCACTCATCAAATTCAGGTGATTCAAATTTTAGATGAAGCTAGACTTCTAGGAGAACAAATCTCATTAAATAAATGTATTCAAATTTGGACCCTATTGGACCCAGGAAGAGTCGTCGAAGTGAGTTTTGTTTTGAGGCGGGTTCTAGTCTATGTTAGTGCCCAGACTTTGGTGTTTAGGTCATAAATTGGCCATAACTCATCTAAATTGAGTGATTCAAATTTCTAGGTAAACTAGACTTCTAGGAGAACAAATCTCCTTGAAATAAGTATATTCAAATTTGGACCCTATTGGACCCAAAAAATTCGTCAAAGTGAAGCTTTGTTTTCGGGTTGTTTATAGTCTATGTTGGTATAGCTTTAGTGTTTAGGCCATAACTTGACCATCGCTCATCCAAATTAAGTGATTCAAATTTCTGGGTAAACTAGACTTCTAGGAAAACAAATCTCATTGAAATAAGTGTATTCAAATTTGGAACCCATTGTACCCATAAATTCGTCTAAAGGGAGCTCTGTTTGTAGGAAATGTTCGATTATAAGCGAATTGATAAATGATAAATTATAAAGAATTATAAGTGATTGCTATATGAAATATGATTACATGAACACAAATACGGCAATACTGAGAACATGATCATACAGGTAATGATAAAAGTAACAGTTATAGTATATGTATAATGGAATCTTGTTGAAGTATTTCGCTATGGATACATGTGATTGACATTATCACGTGTATATGAGATAATGCATAAGCTTGAACATGAATGAAAATGTAATAAACGATTGTCTTGCATATGTCTTAGATAGAGGATAGATAGACATGCCTATAATGATACAATTGTTGCAACATACAGTTTATAGATATCGATGCCTCATTTGGTTAGAGTGACATAGATCCGTTGGATCATTATAAGCGACCGCGTTTGGGTCACTCTGAGATAGAGATCAGCATTTCATACGAGTGATGATACCTTGGTACCTCACAGTTATACCGTTATCCACTTCTTGGAATATGCAGTGAACATAGACATAAAAAGATGTGATAAAACAAAAAAATGATAAAACGATTATAAGAAACATGTAACATAGAAATGGTTATAAGAAGCATGTAACATGGAAATAATGATTCAAATGAAAAAAAAGAAGTGATGACTATAATGATAGAAAAGTACTATGTATTATGACACGATTGATAGATAGAACTCTACTAAATGGTATAATGTACAAGTATAATGACATATTGAATAGATATTGTGCAGAATGAATGTTTGTAAATTGTATATCGTCTTTGAGAACCACATGGGTAGTCAGATATGTTATATATTTCACACTAAGCTATAAGCTTAGCATGAATGTTTCATCCGTGTAGGTACTGAAGAGGACGTCACTGATCGTTCGACACCTGAGAAATTTGCTCTGACAGTATGAGTCAACATATAGGTCGCTACCTCGGATTTTGAATATGTACATGTAAAGTTTTTTTGTATATGTATACAAAGTCCAATGAGACTCATATAATTTTCCAGCCACCAGGACAATTATGAACACCACTACGTTCAGTTGTTTATATGTATTTGTGATTATGGATTAATTTACCATGTTGTGGGCTCACGAATGTCGGAAAAGCAGGGTTAAAGAGTCCTGTCATGCCTTGTCCTATTACGCCTAGGCGGGGTTGAGCGCAACAATATGCATATCTGATGTGTAATTTACTATGACTAAGTATTATCTTGCCAAAGAGAATGTTATTATCAATCATATTCGAGTTAGAGGATATATTGATGCTCTGTAAGGGTCAGTGTAACTTGATCTTTGCCCAGAAATGATTTATAATAGCATACTAATGTAGCTGGCCAGGACGATGTAGTGAGTGTACTTACAAAATGAATTTATCGATATACGTCAGCCCGACCCAGCGGGATCATACTATGTTGTAAATGTTTTTATTTTTTTTTATCGGCACGCAGCCCAGCGGGACGAGTGCCTTATAATGGAAAATCCATGAAATCCACGCCAAAAACGATATTATCAAATCTAGAAGCATCTAGAAGCCGATCACTTAAAAAGCGATATCATAAAATTTTCCAGCTTTCGAATCCCTTACTCATCGAAGAGATAATCCTGGATAAGGGAAGGATAATCCTTGATAAGGGAAGGATAATCTTTGATAAAGAAGAATTAGTCTATGATAAGGAAAGAGAAATTTCGTTCCTAAAAAAAATGAGTTCTTTCTAGAGGAAAAGGAGATTTGTAAACCACCTTTATAATTAGGAGATCTCCCACGATGAGGATAATCAACTATATGAACTTCTTTCTTCCCCATCTCTGTGTGCTGACTTAATCATTGGAGATGCGGTGGGTGAGTCGCCCTTTTGTAAGTTTACATTACGCGTTAATACTCTGAAGGTCAAACGATCAAGGTAACAACAAAAAATTGTATAGCATTAGCCACTTAATTTAAACACAACTTACAAAAAGATCAAATAAATGTATGAAAATTGCTGACGGCCTAGAAAGTAATAGAGTTTCTTTACAAAGAATTATTTTGGATTGATTGAGAGAACTTGTACTTATATAGCAATCTGCCTGTCAGTGAATGTAGGTTGGTTTGGATAGGGTGTGATTTTCACTACAAAGCATTGAGACGTGAGCGGAAACGGACGGCCCATCTTTCAGAAAATCTTGCCGGCACAAGGAGTCCACCATGTATGCATCCTAGTATCTTCCTTGGAATCTAAGTTTCTGTTATGATTGATCTTCTTTACTTCATGGTTTCCATGCGACATTATATTAACATGATGTAATATAAATTAGCAAGGAGTAAACTGAACATTTTAAGAATGACAAACATAATTTGAATTGAGCAGATATAATGTGGATGCTGTGAAATTGTCACAAAATACAAATTACTAGTATCCCTCAACCACTCCCTTTTTCATTGTTATTTCTCGTCTGTATCTCTTCAAAGGTTCTTGAATCAAGGTGTATCTATTTTTATAAAAATAAGATGATTTCTATTAACTCTACCCCCGACACTCTCAATATTCACATAAAACAATCAAGTTATACAGATTACAGAAACAAAAAGGATTAATTTTCCACTATCAAAGCAACCAAGTTCTATATAGATTACAAAAGAATCAACCAATTTCTTCCACGCTAAAACAATCCTGCTCTTTATAGATTACAAAAGATCTCCTAATTGTCTTGACCCTACATCCTACCGTGGTTGGATGACTGTAATAGTGGCTCTGTCAATGGAACAAATATTTGGCTCTGTCCTGAGGACTCTAATACACCTTGGAAATCTGTCTATCAGTAAATGCAGGTTTATTTGGAGGAGGAAGATGTGAAATTTCACTACAAAGCATAGAAACAACAGTTGAAATGGATGGCCTATCTTTAGCCAATTCTTGCACACATAGCAGTCCAACATGTATGCATCTTAGTATTTCCTCTTGAAAGCATGTTTCTGATATACTTCCATCTATTAGTGCTTCAATGTTCTGTTCATTCCATAGTTTCCATGCCTGAAAAGATTAAAACAATATAAATTTAAATTTGAAGTCAATCACATATTTACATATTAAGTAAATGAGGTTATGATACTGAGAAAAAAAAAAAACACCTTACATATCCCAAAAGGCTCAGAGACTGCTCATCATGATAAAAGCTGTTGTTCCTTCGCCCACTTACAATCTCTAATAATAACACCCCAAAGCTGTACACATCAGATTTTTCTGAAAATCGCCCCTCCATTGCATACTCAGGGGACATATAGCCACTGCATGCATTTAGAAAATTAGATAAACATTAATACTGGGAGACCAAATAGAAAACATAAAGAAATTGAAGCAGGGCTATTTACCTTCAACCACCCTTATTGTGTTTGCCTGATCTGATTGCCTCCAAATATCCTTGCCCATACCAAAATCTGAAATTTTAGGATTCCAGGTCTTCATCCAACAAAATGTTGCTTGCCTTTAGGTCTCGATGTATAATCCTTAATCTAGAATCTCTATGAAGGTAAAGAAGACCTCGGCCAATCCCTTCAATAATGCAGAAGCGTTTTTTCCAATGTAGAGTTTCTTGTCTGTTAGGATCTGGTTTCACATCCCAAGCAAAAACCAAAGGAAATGGAAGAAATTGATGTAGCACATGGATGCTTGAAACTATCATAACTAAATATTTCAAATGGCAATAGCATGATCTAGCAAAATAGTAGAGCGTCAAGCTTTTTCTTTGGCATGTATTCATAGATCAACATTTTTTCTTCTCCTTCAATGCCTTGTGAGAGTCTAACAAGATTCCGATGTTGGAGTTTAGAAATCACTACCACTTCATTCATAAATTCTTCTAGTCATACGCAGATGCTGACAGTCTTTTCACCGCAATTTCTTGTCTTCTGGCAATCTTCCTAAGAAAACAAGTAGTGAATTAAATAACTGATTGTCAACAAGTACCCCATGAAACCTAGATGAGCAAGCATTACCCTGTATACCGAACCAAAACCACCTGGCCAGAAGTGTTATCATCAGGATGTTTGCGTTGCGATCTTCAAACTTGGAAATCAAAAGCAAGAGGCAGTTCTTCAAGTTTATATCAGTTCATTTTGTCTCCAAGTATGTTGCATCTAAACATTTAGATGAGCATCTCCTCTAATCTAATGACAGCATATCTTTACGTTTCCTATTCTTTGCTGATCACAATATCATTGTCAGTGATGTCCGAATAAAAATACAGAATATAACATAGCCTGTTAGAACACTGTCAATAACCATATTACCTCTTTGTTTGGTAATCCACCTTCTTGAGAAATATGTAAAGACTGCAATGAAAAATGTTCCTATAATGACTGTAACGGTAATAGTTACTTTCATATCTCTCTACTCTGTCATAAATTAGAAGTTGAAAGCAAAAATTAAATCAGTTTAGTCCAGGGCATAATGGGGAAAACAGATGTTGAGTGAGAAAAATGGGGAGAGGGAGCGGGATGTGAAACAGCAACTCTTTACCTAGTTCTGAGTATGGAACACGAATGTAAAGACTTGCCCATTGCTGGAGAACTTTTGCACATCAATTAAGTTTCTACTCCATGACATACAACCAATGCCAGTATGGTATGTATAAGCTATGCAGGAACAATTCTTCAAGCAAAAATCTTTGCAATCATCCTCAAGAGCTAGTGACCACTCTGCAAAATCCGGTACTTTAACAGTTGTTAGCCTAATAAATCCATCTGCTTTGCCCTCTTCCATGCTACCATTAATTTTCTCACATTGCAATGGTGTCCTCCTCACACATCCACTAGTCCAATTTCCTGTCCTCCATTCCTCGATATTCCTGGGCTCATACCCTCGCAAACAGCTACAAATTGGTGAATTCCTTGCATTACAGATTCCAAATGCCCCACACTTTCCATAGACATCACACTCAGATTTATGACTCTGCCATGTAATCTCCCAATTTTTCATGCCATCATCACTAAATATTTCCTCCACTATTCCTTGAGGAGACAAGATATAGTACCATAAGATAGATGCATATGAATACTCAAAACTGATGGAAACATTACCATATTTATCATTCACTATGTGAAATCCTTTGAGATAATTCATGTCTGGTACTCCTATTAAGGTCTGACCATTCCATGGACCGCTACGCCAGAATGGATGACTGCCGTTCCAGACAAAAATTTGAGGAATGTTTAATGGATCAATACCAGTTGAGAAGCTTCCAATAGATGGATCTGAAGGAGTTTTCCATGATGTTGGTTCTTGCTTCTCTCCGAAGTATTTATGTTTGTACTCACCCTCCATCTTCTGCAAAAAGGCATGAGAAGGGTGCTTGAAACTCTGCCATGTGATCCTTCCACTGTTTTTGTCCTGCAGGCAAGGTTCCTGTTGTCTAAAGCTGGGCACTTAGATTTGGTGCGGCGGCAGAAATGTTTGATGACCACAAGATCTCTTTCTGACCATTTAGAACCCGGAGGTTACCATCTTCAGATACAGTTGCAATCCCTGAAGAATCACTAAGAGGGCTTTCCCTATTAGCTATCCATATGACAGTAAATAGAGAGCTCGCGTTGTACCAGACCCCGAAGAAGCGTTTAGTGGAATTGGCAGGGCTAAAGAAACCCATTTTGAAGAGACTTCCGTTAGCAACCATAATTTCTGGATCTTTGATGAACTGGGTGGATGTAATGGTGTCAGTCGCAGTGCAAATCTGATAACAAAGACAGGAAAGTAAGAGAGTAGAGGGTAACACTTGTGCCACTGCTGCTATCCATAACAGCCGATTGCTTCGATTTTGCGAGAAAATGTAATCCCTCTTGTATTCCATATATGGGGATGTTGACAGGTTCCTTCCCCTCTCAAGTGGTTCGACTAATTCATTGTTAATTCTTTTTTGTATCATTTGGACTTAATTTACTCCTCAAGATATGGGACGTGTATTTTTTTAATGACTCTTGTTACGATCTAGATCAATTTCAAAGCTTACATGTCATACTGTCTGTATCATCAGCCACTATGGGATGGCAGTCAAATGAATCTTCCATTCACTCTGTAAACCATCACATATCCTCAAATCTCCAAATCTGACGTCTGGGGCATTAAAGCATTCTACTGAACCAATTCAATCCACAGAAGAGTGATGTTTTAGTATCTACTATCCTGAAACAGTCCAACTTCCAATGAGATTTCTCTTTTCTGCATTTTTTTTTATTTCCAGGTGTATACTTTTTGCTTAAGAAACAAAGGACCAAAATCAACAAAACTAATCATTTCTAGCAACTTGTAGTCATGGGCTCTCTCTAAACGAGTACAGTCGTTCTTTCCAACGAACATCATCCAAATGTGTATTAAAATAAAAAATTCACTCCTTCGAACCTTATCTCTACCAGGCTTGGATGTTTGTGTAACGATTACGTAGTTCACTTAATGCAGTGATCTGCCTTGACTATATGCAGGTGGCTTTGGGGGAAGAAGATGAGCAATTTCACCACAAACTAGACTCAACAATTGAAATGAATGGTGGATCTTGGCTAATTCTGCCCATGTATGCATCTCAATATCTCCTCTTGGTAGCATTCTTTAATTTGATATACTCCTATCGGTAAATGCTTCACATTGTCTTCATTCCATAGTTTCCATGCTTGAAATATTTAATGTAACATAAAAGCCAACCACTGGGTCCAACATTAACAGGAAGAGGATGATGGAAATTTACATAACAGAGGTGATGATACAGAAAAAACATAGCATATCCCAAAAGCCTCAATGACTGCTCATCATGACAAAAGTCATCAATCTTCAGAACGCTTATATTCTCTAATAATAACACTCCATAGCTGAATCGATCCCACCTCTACTGAAAAAATCCATTCTGCTGTGCTACCTGAGAAGTTTAACTAAAAATAGGGAGGTCCTTGAACGATACTTGGAGGAAAGCCAGGATGTTACTAGGTTCTGGCAACCTTGAATTTGTTAGCTAGATCCTTGCTTTTACCTTGAATTATCTTTGCCATAGCTCGAAATCTCAAAATTTTGTTTGGATGAAATTTGATGGCCATGTCTTCTTCCAACAACCTGTTTACTTGCCTTGAGATCCCAATTGTGCCAGACTTTGATCTTCTGATCCTCTCGATCGCTGTTGTAAGGATCTTTGATTGTTTGCGCCTTGAGTATCAACAGCCGCAATGTGTACTCGCAAAAGGGCTGCCCGATGGTAGTGGGCCGCATTTCCTATGATTAAGTTAGCAAAAATATGGAGAGGGAGAAGAGAGCGGTGGAGTTGAATAATCTTCCCCTAAACTGGGGATCTTTTGACTTAAGGTGTTTCGGTTCACGAAATCCTCTCCTTCCTTCAAGGATTCACTTTCTCCTGGAAGGATGGAGGAAATCTTCTTTTCCTTAACGATGACTTGTTCTTCCCATCGGGAATTGCTTTTTTTTAGGATTATATCTCCACCTAATGAGTGATCATGTAGCCGTTTCCAAACCGATAGGATCGCTTGCGATTTTCCACTCCAACATGTTTATTCAACATACCTTCGGTGACACCTCACTCAGGTTCCGTTGACAACCCGTCAACTTACGGAATTCCTGTGAATTTCGGTTAACCCGATACCACACTGGTGTATCCCATTTATCGAGATTCATATTTTTTAAAAAATCGAGCAGAGTCTCCTTGGTTCAGAGAGCTCTACCCAACATACAACTTGTATAACAATATAATCATAACCCATCAAGGGTCTCAACTTAAGTAGTATTGACCCCACAGGGTCCATCTGTTCATATCCCTAATATAAAACTATATAACAATAACATGCCAAATGACCCAAATCTCTACCCATAAAGGTGACACCTTCGGGTCCCTTTACGATTTGTCACCTAATTCATCGGGATATCAAAACACACCATGTTCCGAAAACATCAGTCCCGGATCGAAACCAAACTCAACCTACCCGAACTCGCCCAAAATGTCCAAAATCATGTCCGAACTGGCTCAAAATGGGGTCCTGTAATTTCAACTTAATCGGTCCAAAACAGTCTGGCTTCCAATGCAAGATCGTCCGAAAATGGGCCCCTTAAAATTCCTGTAAATTCTATACCAATCCAAAATTTTGCATTGAAATTTACGAGACGCTCTCTCACGCTTCTCTAAGAAAACCTTAAGCCATTAAACGACCTTTTAGTTAAATAACACAAAGAGAAAATTTCACCTTATGGAGTTTCATGCTCATGTAGCTCTCGGTGTGTGGATGAACTTTGCTCTTCTTGTCTAACGAAACTCTACGATCCGATTTCCATAGATTTTGTATAGAGAAGCTAAGAGAAGAAAAAAATAAAAATATTCTTCTACACGCTTCTCCCCTCTTTCGTTCCCTCCCCTTGATTTTATCCTTTTATTATTATTATTATATTATTATTATTTGAACAGACTGAGTATAATTTATTCAAGTCCTGCTTCGCCTCGAAAAATTTATTTATTTTCAGTTCACTTTATTTTAAATGAACTTAGCTCAAGCCATTTCTTAACTTCTGAGATTTTCGTAAAAATCTCATCCCTGAAGTCATTGACGGCTTATCACCCAGAAAATCGTAGAATATTCCGCTTGTCTCATAATTCAACGAACTTTTTTCAAAGTCTACTAAATTCTCGCGAGATGAATTTATGGCGCAAATTGCTTTGTAATCCCAGATCTATAAAATTTCCTGCTTTCAACTAATTTACTGCTTTACCCTTTTTCGAAAAATTCAATTGGGTTCAGGCTTTCCCCTTCTTAAAGAATTTCATCCCAAATTCCACACACTTACTTATCACTCACATGCATATGCAACCTTACACAACTCCAAGACCGTGAGCGGTATGATAAACTTACACCTAAGGTCACAATTATATCGACAACCTCGATGGGTTATCAACTCATCCATTTAAGAAGGATACATCAACCTGACATGTCTACCACCCGAAGGTCCACCACGAGCAGATCCCCCGAGATCTCCGACTGCATCCACATATCCGAAAATCCACCTCAGATCCTAGGGGAGAATTTTCCCATACAATGGCTTTCCAAGAGGTCTCAACCTCTAAGCCTAATCCATCAGCACTACAAGATGCAAATTGAATAGATGAGCATGATGCATCCTAATTTAAACAACACGCTCGTGAGTAAACAGGCCCCCGCTATCCGGCTGATCTATGCGCCGCCTCTATGGTACAATGGGCGTGACACGCCCCGTCCCTAAAGTCCCGGCCTCAGGCCCCACTCCGACCTCGACTCCATACTCTAGCCCTCTCGACCGATCTCGTATCACGAAGGTGCTTGCGTAGCACCTCAGGATCAAACTGTCTATCTCGACCCATACCAGAGCGAAGAAACAAATTGAGTCCGCACTGTCCCACCGGGATGATCGAATCGGGCGCGCTGTACCCCAAAACCCTAAGATCCATGCTCGGGTAGTCCCGGTCATATGTCCAAAGTTGATGGCATGAGAAGTACAGTCACCGGCCCCGGGTCGGCCGTGTACTGGGCGCCTGTGGACATAAGCCCTCCTCGTCCCTTTCCCAAACTCAAGAAGGCCGATCCTCCTTCCTTCCCCATCTAACTCGGCATCCCGAATGCCCCGCGGCGCCCATCTCTCTCTCTTTATGGCTAGAGCTATCCCGACCATGGGAGTCCATGTCTTGTGCGAAGGCCCACCTTGCCTCAATGGACAACTTCCATCCATTCTCAAATATTCGACCACTATGTCCAAGGGCTACATTAATCATCACCAAAACATGCTGAACTAGCAATATGGCCCCAGACTCATCACATCACATCGTTCCCTACCCAAATTCTCTAGGAACTCTCGGGCCTTCAGATGTCGGCAGTAAATCGAAATACTTGCTCATAAAAATCCCATGAACCCGCCTCAAGCTTCATTGCCTAAGTCCCTAAATTTGAACCCATCCCACTCACTCTCGGGACTCCACCTCTAGCTGGAATGTTTCACTAGTCTAATCTCGTCAGATCAAAGGTAATATCTATGGCCTTTACTACTCTTCTCTCAATCACGGAGCTAATGGCTCGGCCAATTACCTGGATCCTCCTCTGGAATGTCAAGGATGGTGTGTGACTTCAATCTTTAGAGGTTATCTGACTCTCGACTAATAAATACACTAGCTGCGGAATGGCAAATAGACGCAACCCCAATAGCCAACATACTGGTCGGTCAAAAAATAAGTCTACTTTGCACCTGTGGGATTTAATTCTACGTCCCCTTACCCTAATTTGTTAATTACACATTTTCAAATGACAACAAACTTTATTTAATTTCATTTCATCTAACTAGTAATGCACATGCCATTTACTAATAGATTTTAATAAAATCACAACTTGACCTGCTTCATCACTTTTCAATGAAGCACTCGCTAACCATTCCTTTTATTTATTTCAATAAAATTCAAAACTTCATGTTCATTTATTTTCTAATTCCCTAAGGTTATGGTTCATAACTTAGCATTTCCTATATATATCATACCGTATATGCTTTCAGTACAATGTGTAACATATAATCACGCAATCACAACCATGGAAACATATATCGAAACATACATGAAACACGCCCATGCATGCAGTGGTCTAAACCCGTCCCATGAACTCCTAGGTATTAGTGTACCTAAACTCCGATACCAAGCTATGACGCTGGTATCAATTTCACCACAATAGTCATGGCCTAAGCTCATGTCCCCGCCGGCAGTACCAGATACCCATGCTTTGATAACACGCCGTGATGTCGCACGCACGGCGCCCACGCCCCTCGGGTAATCGCGAAACCTAAGCTCGATACTGTCGTTGACACCCAAATTCTCAGTCCTGCGAACAACCTCACAACTCGCGAATTCCCGTGATTTCCCGCTGACCCGATACTAATTAGTGTGTCCCCATTTACTTCGGATCATATTTTTAAAAAAAATCGAGCGACCCCCTTGTTGGGAGCTCTACCCAACATACAACCTATACAACCATAACCTATCCATGGTCTCAACATAAGTAGTATCGGGGACTTACGTGGTCCATCCGTCTATCCCCAATATATAATATATCAATAAATCCACCCGTGACACCGAAGTTACTTCAAGACTACCTCAAATATCCTTTACCGGATCCATTCATTCACAATTAATTCTAAAATATGAAAAACACGACCATAAACCTGTAAGAGTCCGACTTCACGACCCTCTTACCATATCAATTACATACCCGACTATTTATACAATAGTCCCAAAAGAATTGAATTACAATTCTTATACAAAATACTTTTTGCACATCAAGTGCCACACATCGCCTCCTTCATAATCACGGTCCCGCGGGCCGAAGCTCCGCCTCTCCGTACACCCCCGCAGCCCGAAAGGGGGTCCCACGAGACAGGTGATCAATGCCCGTGAAAATTTTTCCTACAAAGGCTACCTCCGCTTCTCCTAAATGCAATATGAAATGGCTGCATATAAACATCAAACCATATTCCATATAAATAAAATAATCCTATATGGAATGCCTCGCTTCATGCATGAGATGAGACTCCTCATGCCCACAACCCGAGTTCCGACCGACTCCTCACACCTCGTAATGCCAAGTAGGAAAACCACGCTATCGTGTGTTTCACCCAATGACTTAAACCATTGACAACCCTCCAATTTTAATTTGTCAAATCTTGTGTGTTTATTTAGGTTGTGAATTTCCAGGTCTCCGCAACGGCCTTTGACACTTTCGTGAACTTTCATCGCTGGATACATATGTCTGATCAAGAATAAAATTTGGGTCTTTCACCCTAGGGAGGGATCTGCCCCATCTTGCTTTATCCAAACACACGAGATTTATTATTATTATTATTTTATATAACCGTGAATCTCGATTTTGGACGTTGTCCCATTTCCAAGCTCACCACTTATTCACCAAGAATGGTGAATAATGCATTTCATGCACCCGTGACCCTACTTTAACGCTGGGAGCAGACTATGCATATGAAATGCATGATGCCAATGCATTTTCCTTCATGTTACATGTATATATGAGTGCTACATGAAACATTAATACACCATGGACAATTATAATTTTTACATATAATTTACATCCATGCAATCCACGTTAATACATCAAATAACATATATTAACATGATTTACTTACACAATAGCATGTTATTTAATCTTTTACAAGAATAAACATGCCACGGCCTAAATTCGAACCCACATAAAATGTGGCACCTTCGGTCTCTTCACTGCTCATCACCTAATTTTTTTTGATACCAAACACACCAAAACCTGAAAAGACATCGGGCCCGTGGATTGAAACCAAACCCCAACCAAGTCCCTGTGACTAACCAAAATAGTTTCCAAAATCCTCGTCCGGATCATTCAAAAACACCCCGAAATTCACTGGATCGTTTAAAATAGGCTTGGAAAATTCCTAAAATTCCCACACTCAAGATACAAAAATTTTGTGACATAAATTTACAAATTTCTCACGGCTCTAAGAAAACTCCTCAAGCCATTAAATGACCTTAGGCTAGAAATAACACAAGTAGGGAAATTCTCTCTACCTCGTGGGAGTTTATCGAAATCCCAGATTTTATGCCTACGCTGTAGTTTCGTACGGATGAACTCGCCTTCTGTCTACAAAATCTTACGGTCCGATTATAGATCTTAGAGAGAAGTTTAAAAAAGAAAATAAATAAAATATCTCTTCTACACGCCTTCCTCCCATCTGCCCCTTTTTTATATTTTATCCTCTTAATTATTATTATTATATTATTATTTGAATATATGGCTCATATGGCCTCATTCGGGTCCGTTTATGCTCAGAAAAAATTTATTTATTTTTAGTTCACTTTATTTTAAATGAACTTAGCTCAAGCCATTTCTTGACTTATAAGATTTTCGTAAAAATTCCTGCCCCTCAAGCGTCAACGACGCTTATCTCCAAAAATCGTAGAAATATTTCGCTTTGTCTCAAAATTCACGAAACTTTCAGTCCCTAAATTTCGTGAGACAACGAATCTGGCGTAGTCCGTCATCCGAGATTTAGAAATTTCCAATTTTCAACTGAAATTACTTTACCTTTTCTTCGAAAATTCGGATTTTCTTCGTTTCACACTTCCCTTATAGGATATAATTCCCATAAGGGGCAGCATAGTTTCACTGGCGACTTGAAGTCCTAGATAGGCCGCTCGAAGCGTCATGGAAGAGCGCTTGAATCCGCCTTCAGCTGACCTTCATAGATTCTCCAGCCAGTAGTGTCCGTCGACCTTAACTGATGAATGTAGTTTGGGCTACTTCCACCACATAGGCTCACCTGGCCCCTCGGGGCTCCATCGTGAGTACGCATCTCTGAGGATCATGGTACTTTCACAATGCCCCTTTTTCTTCCTCCGCTGACTTTTGCGCTATTCAGTTAGGGGGAAAATATTATCGTGGTTTCCAAATGTTTAATGTCGAGACTCAGCGGTTCAGGGAAATCGATTAGCGATTAAATATGCTCGAGGCATGGCGTTTGTGTGCCTGAGTGGAGGAGATGCACATTGCCCAATGCTCATCCTACGATCTCGCCTCTCGATGGCACATTAAATGCATTTGTCGTCCCCTTCCTTTATGGGGCCAGGGATAAGGATCCTACGAGTGGTTTCCTCAAGGCTTTCTCAAAAGGTTTTTGTTTTTTTTCTTTCGGGTTCTCAGATTTCACCCTTCTCAAGGCTTTTCTCACAATTCTTCTTCCAAAGGAGTCAGAGGAAACTCTCGACACTTCGATGACTTTTGATTTTCCAGTGAGTGTTTGCAACTCAAACCCTTTTAAGTTGTCAGCTCATTGCGTCTCCGGTCGAGGTGCTCTCATTAGTTCTCGCTTGCCTTTGATTTTACATTCCTTAGTTTTATCCTTGGTTCGTCAAGTCCCTAAGGGAGATTTTTTTTTCCTTTTTGAGGGTTTTTTTATTGTGCCCTGCCAACCCTCTCTATGCTCTTTGTTATCTCGCTCGTAATTATGTGAGGTATCAAAGAGGTTTCAACTGGGCCAAAGCCAGGAAGTAGAGGGTATTCCCTAGGAAACGCCATTGCAAGCAATCAAGTGTTTCCATGTTTGCAGAGGAATGGAGTTATTTCAGCAAAATTTTGTCGAAATTAGTCTACACTAGACTACAAGAACTTCCTCAACTCTTTGGGAGGATAACGCCATCTATTTTTACACGAGAGCGGTTTCGCGCCGCTCGCCTCCCTATCTTGTCGGGCCGGTGAAGAAGTTCCCACTTTAGCCTGGTGTACCTCCTACACTGTACATCTAAACTATATTAGGATTTCGATGGGTTATACAGGTCAATCCCTTTACTAGCCGGATATTTCCACTCAAGAGAGATACGCCTTCCATTTACACTGCTTGGGTCCAGTGATCGCTATCCATGGGGTTTCGCCCACAATCCCCTGGGCCATAATTTGTGACTCGGGCTCCTTAACTCCCCTAAGACGGAAGCAGGTCATCCCGGTTAAGGGCCCATGGTATGAGACCCTCGCCTCCCTGTGGCTTCATTTAAATCTAAACTAATGCCTTACATTCCAAGGTTCATTCCATTACTATTTTGGTACATTTTTCTTCCCTAAGTCAGGCGGATGGATACCAATTTCCCTCGATTATTTGTAGATAGGTGCATACAGCCGACCGGTTAATTGGTGGAGAAAGTATGTCAGATCGCATCCGTCGACTATTGGACATCATAGAGAGGGAGCGCCATCATAAGCTCCTTTTCTCTAAAGAGAACCTCGCAGACTCGACGCCTAGTTTCCCCACATAAAGGCTTGTTCTTCTTCGTTCTCGCCCGAGGTCGTTAAGGCGAGCGAGCATTTGTTCTCTGACCTTCTTAAGGTCACTGCCGAGGCTTTACCTAGAGGAGCCCTTGTTCGACCAAATTGTCCACTGCATTGTAGAACTCCTGCCCGCCTTTAACCCGTGGACAAAGAAGAAGAAGTCCGCACCAAGGCTACCGGCGAAGGACCGAGGTCTACGGACTGGACGAATCCAGTAGTTAGCCAATAGATTGAAGAGAGAGAGGCTAAAATGACTAGCCTCGTAATTGGGTTTGCTACATGGATGCGCAGCGTGAGCCACCAAACACTGGGCTTTTAGCGACAAAACCGTCCTAGACTCATCCGCATCCGGGGCAGAGGCTTGCTCGAATCTTGCAGTGAAGATTCATCGTGGAGTATCCGCATCGAAACTCGAGGCCCTGCTGTCGTCTGGGGTGCCGCCGTCTGAAGATGACTTATGTGCCGCGCCAAGATGAGGATCTCACCAAACCTTCCCCCCGCGCTGATGATGCTAGTCAAGGCTTAACTTGTCGAAGCGACCAATGCACCACCACTACGAGCCAGCCCATGTCGTGGGCCGATTGTTCAGAGGCCCCTTGATAGCCTGTGCTCACCAGAGTGTTGAGCCAATGGAGCGGCCAGCCTCGGAGGATGTGCCAACTCCGATCAAGAAATTACCCAAGTACCTATTAACCACTGAGGCCCTTCCAACTGAGTGGACCCTTCCGTCGCGCACATGCATGATCTTTACCCTCACAACTTCCTATTAAGACTCATTTATGTATAGACCAAACTTTCTGTGTACCCCTTTTCTTAAATGGGTCTTATGCCAGTGAAATGTGTTTTGTCTAATTCATCGCAAGTGCATAGGTCAAGGGCTAAGTAATAAAGGGGATTTTAAGTTCAGATATCGCTCCCAACAGGCTTGATGATAAATCAAAAGATTAACTACCCAACCAATTTCAAGATCCTACTATTTGAATTATTGTTGCAAAATGATGGAAGAACTAATAAAAGTAAATATTAAAGAAAATATAAAGAATTTTACTTAAGTGAAATTTGGTGAATTCACCTGAGTGAGACAATTACCAGGAAATAGACTAATGAAGAATTGTCACTGCGACTGACAGTTCATAGCTAGTTTCATCGCTGGAAAGTCGACTCCTTACAAAGACGACGTGAGTGTAGTTTGGATTTCTCCCTTAACCATACATTTCACTAATTAGAAATTCATGTTTCTTTCGAAATCATGGGTCTAATTAGTTACTTGTAATATAAATCCTCTTTCTAAGATGTATGTATTTTCCTTTCGAAGACTTCACACCAAATCTTAGACCATAATTTTTCCTATATTATAGATGACAAGCCTTCTCCAAACTTAGTCAAGTAATCATCCTCACATGTTGATGAAATTCTTCCATCTCCTTGATTAGATTTATGCTAACACTCGGATCGTAATCCTCACTTAGAGAAACTCCGATTGATTAAACCATATTTAATCCAACATCCTCATCATGAGTAATTTAGTGATATATCCTGAGCGATCATTCGTGAGTCTATTAGTTCCGAAGTATTAGTCTACCTATGGCACCACTAAGAACCGCTCTCGTAATTTTTGTGATCACCCTATGTCACGCAGAGGGCCTCCCCGAAACTGAGCAAGATACGCTCCACCTGTTCGGGCAATAATCTGCAGACTAGTACTTTGAAATAATAAGTCAGCGAACAATACCAATCAAATAAATTCAAGAATTCTAACTATGGCGTTCTTCCACTCTAGCGGTAAAACAATTACCATCTAATCTATCCCTTAGGAGCTCAACCTTTCAAAACTAGTTCACTGGCACAATAATTAACCGACGTGAAAATTCACTCAAATTAAAACTAACGTAAATAAATAAATCCTAGAAATTTTCAAACTTCTTTTAAATCAAATTGTAAATGTGAGAGAATTTTACAATAATTTCAAACTGTCGCACTTCGCCCATTAATTAACCTTAAAATGGATAAAACCGACTAAAAACTATTCTAAACATAATCGACTAAAAGGAAATAAAAGGAAAATAACATAAAAGAGTTCTCAGTTACCTAGAAATTCCCTGGTTTTGCAAAAGCCCCCAAGACACACCCTAGATTGCCTACTTATAAACTTCAATGTCACGCATTCAAAACTATGATGAATCCCCAAATTTCTCGCCCACCAGCCGTCACGCAACATAGAAAGTTCGCTATAAGTTTTCAAGCTTACTTGACTTCGTCACGATAGACTTTAATAATGTCGTGGATGTAGTTTTGATGCGCAGTCTGTTCTTGTCACGACACAAAATTTTAGTCAGACCCATCTCTTTATACAATGCCTTTCTTGAACTGTCACATAATTTTCTGTCGTGACAAGCATTTTTTCTTTCAATTTGTCTACTCACAACATAGACTTTTCTTCTCCGGTCCTTTGTCACCGGGGGCTGAACTTTTGAAGCACATAAAAACTCTTGCTCAAGACACACTTGTCTTTGGGCTGGGATCTCTGGGCTTCATTCATTTTCTATCATGATAGACTTTCTTCCACACGATTATCTATCACTTGCAAATTTCATTGTCGAAGATAGAAAACCCGCTGGTTGCATGATTCCGCTTCAATTCTTAATTATGTTGCAACATGAATTTCTTTGTCGCCATTCCTTTTGTATTGCTCTTCGACTTCTTATTGCGACAGAGAATTCCTTGTCTCGACAGAGTTCACCTCAACCTTATGTTTTGTTTGTCACGACAGAAATAATCTTTGTCGCGACAAAGTTCTGTTGCTCTTTGTTGTGAACTTTGAATGTTATGTCACGATACGCTTTCTTTGTTATGAAGCATAAATGCTTCCTTGAGTCGGGTCCCATGTTAGAAAAACCTTGTCGAACAAAACAACACTTGTCAGTGTTCGACTCAGGTTATATCCCTTTCTCTTGTTGCATAAGGCCTTGTAAAGCATGAATTTATACTTATGTTTTATAAAATTAATAAAGTGTTTATTTATTATATTTAGTTATTTGTGCATAATGTATGAATGAAATAATTAAAATCCTGTGATGATACACGTAAATCAACCCTAGTAAAGGTAAATTTATACATGAGGATCGAGGCAGGATTATAAATCATATTTGGTCTCAGAATAAATAATCAAGCTCGGGACTCTCAAATTAAAGATACCTGGCGAACCGTATCATTGAGAATGAAGTGACGAACTGGGTCACTAATATGGCGATATTAAAGTGGAGGCCCATATATAGCTAAGATTATATGATAGTACTAAGGCGCTTTTTGAATTCTTTTAAATACCGTCATTCTCAAGAATTCAAACAAAGGCCGCTTAGATGATCATATGATTTGTGGGCTTCTCAACTAGTAGTCATAGACTGCAGCCAACCGGGCCTTTTGAGTCATAGGTTAAAGTTCTATGAAATGGGCCCAATACGTGTTCTGAGCCCACGGATATGCAACTGAATGTGAACTATGGACATGGAATCCAACCCTTCCTATGGAAGTCGGACGCTTGGTTCAGAATCGAACAGCTTTGAGCGCCTAATTTATAAAATAGGTTTATAAAATAACTGTCACTAGTGGATTAAATGGGAACTTAAGGATCAAGATAATTAGAGGGCAAAACCGTGAATTTCACCCTACTTAGTTATGAACCACTGAGGATAAAATCGTATGTAATGATTAAATCAATGGACACTCTAAATTTCCGAGTAAAATCGATACTGTAAGGACAAGAGTTCAATTTCAAGTTTTTAGTGGAATAATCTTCCAAATTAATAAATTAAAATAATTGATTAAAGAGTTTAAGTAATTATTGAATTTGACTGAGCTGAATTATAGGTCCATGGGTCCTAATTCCACCTCCTATATTACTACAATGAACGATTCATGATTTGGAATAAATTGCACTCTCAGAGTAATTTAAAATGATGAGATTATTTTAAATTACAAATAACAATTCAGCTATTTCTTAAATTCGAATTTAATTCGCTTGCTCATCAATAAGGAAATAATCTATAAAGGGTAATAATATTTGTAATCTGGTTATTATAGAATTAATTCGCTTCCTTTATCCGATGGGCTGATTTGAATTAAATTTTAAATATTATTAATTCATTTCCTTATCTCGATAGCATTTTAACTTAAGAATATTAAATATAATTAATTGCTTCTATTTGATAAGGATTTGAAACGTCTATAAAAAAAAAAAAACCCGAGTTGCAGGTATGGAGTTTCGTGGTGGTCAGCTTGAGAGAAGAGAAACCAAAAGAAAAGGAAGAAAGGGTTTTTTTCAAAACCCTAGTTTCCTAGGAGAGTCTCTTCCCTTAGAGATCCCTCGTTTCATGTGTCGAGTACGCAAGGAAGATCTAGCGTAAAACCTAGAGGCATTTGCTCTGATTCGAATCAGTTGTGCCTACACACCTCAAGGAAGGAGGGCTAATTGAAGACTCCCGTGCAGGAGTTGTTTCAACCCTACTCGGCCAACAAATTCCTATAACAAAGAATGTGTATAGATCTGATTCACCTTGATATTATGTGTTCAGATGGGTTCCAAATAAGATTTTCGAAAAATTTTAAAACCTAATTCCGCTTCGCTTTGATTTATTTCCATCAATCGGGTATTAGAGCGTCCATGTAAATGCATATTAATTATATATTTTTGTGTTTAAGAAAATTGTTTTCGATTCATGCATGATGGGCATTCTGCATATTTTAATGTGATTATTTGTGTTTCAGGTATGGATGGATGAGGGTCATAAGTAATTATAATGGTGTTTTTTGTAAGTTGTGCTTTCTTATTTTCCCTGAGATTGTGTGTGTTTACACGGCATAGGATTTTTTGTAATTTTTTCAGATATTTGGTGGACCGAAAATTACACAATCAAATAGGATATGAAGACGGAGCAATTGGGAATTATGTAATTGCAAGAAGCCCATTATGTAATTTAAATATATTTTTTCCCATTTTTTCCAAAGGTTGTAATTATTAGAAATACCCAAAACACCCGCCCAAGGCTTATTTATTTATTTACTTTTTATGTTATCAAATGTATGAGATGTGCACTAATAACATGCTCCATGCATATAACATGTCATACATGAATGCCCACCATATTGTATCATGCATACCATCCTCTTTAGAAACATGTTCTATTAGGAATGCTCGTTTTTATTTGCTTTGAATAATAAATTAAATAATGGATATAGTTTAATATAAATCTTGGTAATTTCCAATTTAATATAAATTTGGCTTACAAGCACAGTTAGGCGGTTAATAGTTAGGCCCGTTTAACCTAGATTATTCAATTTTAATAAAATGGGATTGGATTTTGTTAAAAGATGGTAATAAACAATAGGCCCAAATAAGCTTGACTTAAAGAAGGCACTAGGCCCTCACTATGTGAGCCAGTTTACTCTAAACTCGGTTGGTACTTCAATTAGATTGGATTAAGTTTTAAACTAATAAACCTAGGCCCAATTAGATTGAACTTCATACGCTATTTAATTTAATAGAATTAGATTCTCTATCACCTAGTGTTAATTATATAGGATATAATAATTTGTTAGGATTATAAAACATATGATGTTTTATAACTAGAAACACATGCTTAAACATTGAATGGGAGAAGGGCATGTGACAATGTGCCCTACGGTCTCCATCAAGTAGTCCAACACCGCAGGTTTCAGTGGCGCCTAGTGACGCCTTGATTACATCCCCTCCTACCGAGGGTGTCCAATTCAAGCACATCATCGTTGCACTTCCTTTCAAGGGATAGTGGTTTGGATGATGGCTCCAAGATCGACCCACCTACTACGCAATATCAAGTTGCTGTTAGAACCTCAAACGCATGGGTCACATTTTAAGAAGATACAATTAAACTAAGAATCGTATCTTGACTGAATAAAGGTAGTTAATAAATGAGGGGAAATATGAGATATTTTGAGTTCATTTATTAATTTGAGATAGCGTCTCAAATTCTTAATTTATAATTAGTATGACCTTACCCTAATGCGCATATTAATTGTAGGTTAACTTACTCGATTGGGTATTGTTTCTATGGTGTTTTAATTTCTATGCATTCATGCATCACGCTTACTATTCCAAAATATATTTGATGTTTCTTTTTCCGCTACATGTAATAAATATCGTTTATTTAATTAATTTAACTAATAATGTCCACTAAACCCCATAATTGCTTTACTAGCGAATGAATCCTTAATCGCGAAGTACTTGTAAAGTGGAAAAGTAATGTTAATATCGTATGCCGGTCCCCAAGAACAATAGATTTGTTCTCACCGAGGAATGTCTCGCAGAACCTGCACTTCAATGCCGCTTCGTAGGTACGGTAGAACCATATGAACTGGATTCAAGTTTCAATAACAACAAAGCCCTGCTTATATGCTAGCCAAAGATGTCACGGTTAGTTAAAACATGAAAGGATGGAAACCTATTGAGATTATGGATTCCCTCCAAAACATGTTCGGGAAACAATCCGAACAGTCGCGTCATGAAGCTAACAGAAAGTACATGAACGCCAAGACGAAAAGGTACTCTGCTCTCGTGACCATGTTCGAATACGCTACTATATAAATGGCGTAGTCGCACTGGCCATACATGAGCGCACCCAAGTGAGTATAATATTGATCGACTCACTCTGATTTCTTCAATTCACCAGCAACTATAAAGAGGAACAAGCCGACTAATGTAACCCAAATGCAATTAATGAATTGCAAACCTTCGAGGCCATCTCACACAAGGACTAAAAAGGTCAAGCAATGTTGTCGAAACTATGACCATCCTCTTCTAACAATAAGAAGAAGAGGAAGAACTATAAGGGTGCCTCTCAAGTAGAAGACCGAAGAGTAGTTGTGTCATTCCTAAAGCAAGCTTATAAGAAGAAGGGTCTAAAGAAAGAAACCCAAAGGAAATGTTTCATCATAAGTCGACGGGCATCGAAGAGAAACTGTAATGCTATCTCCTCCGAATCATGACAAAAAGAAAGCGTAAATTGGATTTACCTGGCTTGTAGCTTAATTCTTAGTGGAAGGATAGTCAATCCTCGATAATTGATTCAGTAATCCACTAACCATATTCGCTCTTCTTTCCGCATGCTTAGTTCTTCCAGTGGAGCTACTGATGGGGAGTGCCTCATGGTAGTTCTAGCGTAATGACGTGGCTCAGCTGCAAAGTGGAGCTGTCAGCTTAGAATTAGGGAATAAATTTCTTATTTCAACAATGTTTATCAGACTCTGATTCAGGAGAAATTTGATTTCAGCTTCTAAGTTGTATGAACAATCATGCATCGTTTATCTGATAATAATCGATTGTTATTTCCGAATGATTTAAACATTCATTGGCAAATAATGAATACTTGCTTTAATTTAAGGCCAAACAAACGGTCGCCCTCACCGAATCATTAGAGTAGAACATCCAAGCTCAAGAAGCAAAGATTCTTGATAATGATGACACGTAATTCCATGGCACTTAAGGTTAGAGATATAAGCCTCCAGATAGATTAACATACTGCAAAGGATGGTCCTTTAAAAGAGCCAAAGTTGGCAATCTTCCAAGATGTGAATCCTGTCTCAGCGCAAAATGACTAAGAGATCTTTCTAAGAAGGGCTTTTTAGTGGCAAAGGACCACTTGAACTCTGTACATCTCGCATACCGTGGACCTCCTCGAATGTCCAAGCTAGGGCTAAGATTTAATACTTCACACATCAGTAATACTATTCTAGGAGGTATCAGTATGTTATTTGAACAGCAAAGGGAAATCAAACTTCGAAAGTTTAAAGTAATTCAGCGCAAGCCGAAAAAGACGCAGTAACCATTATTGTGCCTTCGATTCTACCGAGGAGGTGAATACCTTGATACAGAGTTCTGATCACCTAATTAGTATGGAATTGTATTCCAAATTACAAAGACTGAACACCACAACGTAACTAATATGAAGAAGAAATAGAACAATGCTTGACATGGTTAGGTCTATGATGAGCTACTCTTCATTGCCACTATCATTCTGGGATATGGCCGCAAACCGCAGTCTACATTTTGAATGTAGCTCCCTCTAAGTCTATCCAACACACACCCTGGGAAAGATTCGAGTGGTCGTGAAACCCGCTTTTACGCTATATCCGTACATGGGGTGTAATGCACACATGTACAAAGGAAAGACTGGAAGCTAGAACCGCGAACAGAAGTATGTTTGTTTGTTGGTTACCCCAAAGGCACGAGGGGAGGTTTGTTCCCATAATCCTCAAGATAAGAAAGTATTTAATGATAAATGCCACTCTTCTTGAAAATGACTACATGGCAGTACTACTTCAAAACTCTAAGTAAGAATAGAGGAATTACACTTTGATCAGATCAGATCACAACCAAGAACTGCATTGGTGGAATGTAACAAAGAGAATACAGATCCTATATAGGATGTCATCGTGACTTCACACGTAGCTGAGGGTTTCAACAACCAATCTCGCTACACAGGCCTGAAGCAAATGTTGTTGTAACTGATACTAGTTGATGACGATCCATTGTCATACAAGTTACGCATGGATGATCCCTGATAGCGGCGCACGGCTAATAGCCAGTGGAACAAGAAATGGAATCTATGTATTCCAATTCATGCCTCGAGAACTCATCTTCGAGTCAACAAACATTGGTGCAAATGGATCTATAAGAAAAAAGAGAGGAGCGTGGAGACTTTCAAAGCACTCCGCCAGACAAAGGCTATACACAAAAGGAGGGTAACCCGATTATGAAGAGACTTTCTCCCCAAAAGAGCTATGCTTAAAATCCAGCCCGCAGATCCTTCTTTCCATTGCTGCTGCCTTATCATGAGGATATATAAAATGGACGCTAAGATTGTACTTTTGAATGGTTATCTTGATAGCATTTATATGATGCAAACTGCAGGGTTTCATAGTTGAAGGCCAAAGAGCAAAGTGTCCAAGCCGCTTAGGTCCATTTATGGGCTTACAAGCTTCAAGGTCTTGGAACCTAAGGTTTGATGAGACGACTAAACCTTCAGCTCGAGCAAAATGTTGATGAACCTTGTGTCTACAAGTACATCAAGGAAACCAAAGTAGGTCTTGTGTCAGATTTAAGAGAGAATGATATCCCCATTGGGAATGATATAGATTGTGTCCCGACGAAAGAAATGTCAAGTCTAAAAGTTTCCAAATAAAGATTTGGGACAAGCGAAGTTATGTACTCTGGGATCCAAAACATAAGGGATCGCAAGAACAGACTCCTGGCACTATCTCAAGCATCTTATATCGATAAGGTGTCGCTCGATTTTCGCGCGTAATCATTCCAAGAAGGGTCAACTAATGACCCGACATGGAATTATCTCTATGAGCAAAGGTCTCATTTACACCTCAGGAAGAAGAGGGATGAGACGGGTTCCCACGCCTTGGCACGCTCATGTATGCCATGTTGTGTACAAGACTGTATGATCCGCTTATGCGATAAAGAATTTGTCACTGATGCGCTTCAATCCAACCCTCAAGGCGTGACCGGATTGCGGTAAAGCATATTCTCAAGTACCTTAGTAGAACGAGAAACTATATGTTGATTTACTCAGGTGCTGACCTGATTCCCATATGATATGATCGATTCGACTTCACGCCGCATAAGGACAATAAAGTCAATCGCTCGGGTCAAGATTCACTCGTGGTGGAGCTCATGGAGAAGTGTCAAACAATCCAGCATCGCAGATTCTACCATGGAAGGTCGTTATAGCAGCTCTCGTAGTCGCTTCCAAAGAAGCCGGTCTCGCTCAAGAAGTCAGTCGGCTCAGAAGTTTGCTCCAAATGGATAAACCCATAAGATTTGATCGCGGACAACAAAGGAGTCGTGGCAACCCAAAGAACCAAGGAGTTCAAGAGAGGGAAACATATAGAGAGGGAAGGTCATCCCATTAGGAGAGATCAGGCACCAGGGTGACGTGGTCAAGAGAGAAGATAGCATCGTTGAAGACAACCTTTGCGGATTCGTCTCACCAAGACATTACCGTTAAAAATCGCTTCGAGGGTCACTTATCCGATGGTTTAAAAGACATGTCTCACATGCTTAGAGCAAGTGAGATTGTTGTGATAGTGTCTTCGTAAAGCATGAATTTATACTGATGTGCCTTATGAAATTAATAAAAGTGTCGTATTTATTACATTTAGCTATTTTGTGCAAGATAATGTATGAATGGAAACGTTAGAAAATGGTAGATGGTAGATGCATCAAAATCTGATAATCTAAAGGTATACTATACACGAGAGGATTGAGGTTATGGATTATAAATCATATTGTTCGTAATAAATTAATTGAAGTTTGGGGATCTTCAAATTAAATATTACTGGGGCGGTCCGCTTATCATCGGTGAATGAATGAACTAATCCGGTCACTAATGTGGCGACATTAAAGTGGAGGCTCCATATATAATAAGATTATATAGATTGTGACTAAGGCAATAATTTTCTAATTCTTTAAATACCTTGTCTCAAAAGAATTCAAACAATACTGCTAGATGATCATATATGCGCATCGCTCTCAATCCTCAGTAGTCATAGACTCCTCGCTTATCAACTCCAGCTCTCTCGAGTCATAAAAAGCTAAAGCCCGTTATGAAATGGCCCAATACTTGTGTCTGAGGCCCATTGATGTATGCAAATTGAAATGTGAATTATGATACAACCAATCCTCTGCTGAGTTGAACACTATTCCCTTATGTTATTCCTGAACCCAATGGGCCAGCGCCTAATTCATTGTGTTTATAAATTAACCTGCTCACTAGTGGATTAATGGAACTTAAGGATCAAGATATAAACAGCAAGCAAACGGTACTTCACCCGACTCTAGTTATGAACCACTTCTTAGAGGATAGAACTCCGCATGTAATGATTAAATCAATTGACACTCTAAATTTCCGGAAAAAGTAAAATCATAACAAGGACAAGAGTTCAATTTTTTTCTTAGTGAATAACTTCCTAAATTAATAAATTAAAATAATTGATTAAAGAGTTTAGTTAATTATTGAATTTATTGGAGCTTGAAATTACAGGTCCATGGGGTCCTGCAATTCCACCCTATATTACTACAATGAACGATTCATGATTGAATAAATTGCACTCTCTATAGTAATTTAAAATGATGATTATTTTAAATTACAAATAACAATTAGTTGTTATTTAAATCTGAATTTAATTCGTTTGCTCATCGAATAAAGGAAATAATCTGTAAAGGGTAATAGAATTGTTATTATATACTAATTCGCTTCCTTATCTCGATAAGGATTTGAATTAAATTTTTAAATATTATTAATTCATTTCATTCCGATAAGGATTTGAATTTTTAAGAATATTAAATATACTAATTGCTTTTATCTCATAAGGATTTGAAATGTCTATAAAAATCCGAGCAGAGGTATATTTCGTGGTGGTCGTCTTTGAGAGAAGAGAAACCAAAAGAAAAAGGAAAAAAGGGTTTTTTTTTTTCAAACCCTAGTTTCCTAGAGAGTCTCTTCCCCTTAGAGATCCCTTGCCTTATGTGTTGAGTACACAAAGAAGATCTAGGCAGAAAAACCTAGAGTGTATTGTTCCAGATTTGAATCGTTGGTGCCCACACACCTCAAGGAAGGAGGGCGGAATTGAAGACCCCAGCGCAGTGGAGTTGTTTCAACCCCACTGCCAACAAATCTCCTATGGGAATGCTATAGACATCTTCTTGATCTTCACTTTTGGATATTAATATGTGTTTGTGGCTGGGTTCCCGAAAAATACATTCTCCGAAGTAAATGAAGTCCACTTCGCTTACGTTTTGATTTTATTTCCATCATCCTTGCCATTTTCTATCGCGATAGAATTGTCTTTTGTCGCGACAGAGTTCATCTGCTAATCTTCATACTTTTGTGTTGCGACAGAGTTAGGATTGTCACGACAAAGTTCCTTTTCCATTTGCCTTTATCATTGTTGCAATAGAGTTAAGAGGCTCGCGACATTCTTTCTTTTACATTCTTCTTCAGAAATGTCGCGATAGAAAACTCTTTGTCGTGAATTGTAGATTCTATTTCCGCCTTAAGTTTAGTTTGGAATTTGTTGTAGACATACTAATCAAGTAGTCACGACATGGGGTTCTCCAATTTCTGTTTTGAAATTCGCTGCCGACACACAAAAAACTATGTCACAATAGAAACTATGAGTCGGCAAAGTTTCACTTTTTTTTCTTATTTTATGCTGAATTATTCTTCAATTAAAACTGCAAAATACAAAGTTGGTAAATATTTTATAATTTGGCATTAAAATAGATTTGAAACTACTAAAAATATTCCAGAAAAATGGATTAAAAATAGATGAGTTTAGGACCCATCACTTTTGCAATCCGACGATGGCTCGTGGGGAGGAAATACTTCTGGCCTTCCCTGGTCAACATGGATAAGAGGTCTTATCAACGCGTGGTCGAGGACTTTAAATTGTATATGCAACCACACCCCGATGAGACCTGCTGAATCGTGTGTTGACTCAACTTTGATCGACTGTCAGCTTCCGACAGGCATCTTTATGTTGTCCTCTTTTCGTAGGTTGGGACGGCTATCAGGAACATGGGGCGCTAATGTGAGCTACCAGTCGGGGGGATCGCCAGAGGGTTGGGCTAACCCTTATGACAAGGCAAAGATTCACCTCCAAGCACCGCGCCCTTGAAGAGTCCCTAGGAAAAGGCCTAGTCTCAGTCCTAACATTAGGAATGGAAGGCCAAGGAGAGCTCTAAGAAGATAGCGAAAGGGTAAAAGAGAGATCGGTGCTTAAGGAGGAAGTTCTGTTACCTAGCGTCAGTAGTCGTTGTAGCTGTGATGCGAGGGCACTGGAGGGTGACCTAGCTAAGGTTAAAGATGCCCTGGTCCCTGTAGAGGAAGCTAGGACGGTAGCAGAAGAGGCTAGGCGTAAGGCCGAGTCTGAGGCCGCCCGACTAGAGGTTGATCAAACGTGCCCTCCATTGCAGCTCGGGATGGGCCAAGGATGAGGTGTCTTCTCTCCAATCTCGCAAAACAATGAGGCCATGGAGGAGGAATATCAGAAGGCTCTAGAGGTGATTTTTGCCTATGGGAATGGGTGTTGTGTCTTCAAACACAACATCTGCGGAGACCGTCTGGAGGTTCCAGATGGCATGCCTGACTCTGCCGACTCGCTACCTCCCGAGTTCCTCGTGAACCCGTGCCCCCTCTCGTCGTGGCTATCGCCGAGGCTATTGTTCTTGTTCCTCTAAACGAGACGACTTAGGAGCCTTCGGAGATCGTTGCTACCGAGGAGCGTGGCATACTCTAGTCCCTCTTTTTCTGGTCTTTCTTTATTATGTTCCCTTGCAAAGGGCCTTGTCTTAGTCGTCATTATTTGTGTACTCTTTGAATGCTATTGGCTGGTGCTTAAAATGAAAACATCATTTTTTTGTTTTGCTTTGGATCAAGCTTATTTTTACTTCGCCCTAACACCGTTAGCGCCTTATAATTTATTATTTACTTAGGCTGTCATTGATCTTCATTGCAACCCCATCCCCAATCTGGTCAGATGGCTATAGGACATCAATGCTAAGTTTAAAAGTCATAAAGGTTTGCCTTGAGACGTGTGTGCAAGGCACCATCGTCGAGCCCTTACAAAGAGTGCCAAAGGGCCACGCATCATACAATGGTATCGCCTTCCAAACCTTGAGTATGAAAATCAGAAAATTAATGCGCCTGTAAAGTGTGCCGGAAGGTGAAGGAGATCAGTCACAAAGGTATGTGTCACGAACCCCACCCCCCGCCCCTTCCTTACTTGACCACAATTGACCGAACTTAGGATGCGAATCATTTTTCCAATCTATTTATCTCAGAAACACATTTCATATAATTTATTTCTATTGAAAAATTTAATGATCCATTTCGCAATCCACATTTATGAGTATATGAAAAATATGATCTCACATTAATACATATTATATATTATATATATATACATCAACTACAGTAAAAGCTCATTATTTGCTCCATTCCCACATTGCTTCATAAATAAAGATATCATATTTCCTTCCATTTTTAAATCATTTACAAAACATTATAGTTCATGCTCCGTAAACCAAGTCAAAACATACTCTTCCCATGAAGATTTATATACATCTTTGTTTGTAACAAAAACAATTACATGGGATTTTTTTTTTTTTCTTTGAAATGAAATGTATGTGCATGAGACTTTATATCACGCCTACTTATACTCCGCACTATCTGAACAACACCCCGGGCTCTGTGGTCTTTGATCTTGCCCCTATTCACTCGGTACCTGTGTGTGATAAAACAACGCACTAAGCATTTTTATACTTAGTGGTTCTATGCATTTCTATCCTCATTTCAATCAAACACAAAATATGTATCTTTTCGAAAACAACTTTTTGGCACATTTTCAATGGTCAATGCAATAAACGATATATATGTTAATTTTTCATTCAAAACTCAAATTATGCATTTCACTCATTTACTTATAAATTTTCCCTTAAACGAATTTAACTATGACTTTCGGTGCATAGGATAACAGAATCACTAGCACCCGCCTCGTCATCGCAGACCGGTAAAAACATTTAAAAGCACGCACGGTCCAATCAATCATGACTCGGTTATTTACAAATTCATTTGTGTACATTACCATACTGTCCTGGGCTTAGGTTACGAATTGGTAATACTACTTCATAAACCATCTGCCCAGTATACATTAACCCTTATTAGTATACCAATCTATCCTTAACTCGAATATGATGGATAAACTTCTCTTAAGGGCATTAATACTCAATCATAGTAAATTACAACATTATATATACATATATACCCCAATAAACACGTTTTCATGCTCATGCAGTTTTCATGGAAATCTATTTGCAATCAATTTCCCAATCACTTAAAACGAGTTGACATGGTTAAAAACAAAGCACACATGCAGTTTTCCCATGTAAATCATTTCCGATTTTGAAAAATCCAATACAAAGCTGCAATAAGAAAAGAAATGAGAAGAACAATCCAAAAAGGTTGTCGCTTCTTGACTCCTATCTTTGGAATCCCGATCTTACTCAGGTTTCCTCACCACCAACCCCTTGTCCATCATAAACAAAGAAAAATATCAGTCGTGCATGCTAGTGTTTTTGGTTAGGGTTGATTTCTACGCAATACACCTTTACTTGTAAAATTTTCTGGGAACAAATGAGCCATATTTTACCCAACTTCCTTCAAGTCCATTATTCCTCTATAAATATATTTTATTTAGAAATTGGAATCATCAATTTGGAAGCAAAGCTTCGAAGATATATCTAGAAAAGGCAGGGACTACTCTATTTTCAAAACATAACGAATTTGCAGAAAATGAGAACTTTACTTTGACATAAAATTCTGGTCTAATGGGATTCGAGAATTAGAATACACTTTATTTTCAAGGACACTTGTTTTCCTAGAAGTCTAGTTTACCTAAAAATTTGAATCACTCAATTTGGATGAGTGAAACTCAACTTATGGCCTAAATTCCAAAGCTGTACCAAAACACCAAAACTGTACCAAAATATAACCAAAATTTTTTAGAAAATAGAGCTTCACTTTGATGAATTTCTAGGTCTAATGGGGTCTAAATTTGAATACACTTATTTCAAGGAAATTTTTTCTCCTAGAAGTCTAGTTTACCTAGAAATTTTAATCACTCAATTTGGATGAGCAATGGACATGTTATGGCCAAAAAGAAAACATGAGTTTTGGAAAATTTTTGATAGCATCTCCCCTAAAATCCTAACATTTCCTTTATACAAATATTCCTCAAAACCAATCCTAATCAAAGCAAAAAGGCTACTTGAACTCTAACTCAAACATATATATGCTAACTTATGGTTTTACCAATCCAAACACAATCAAAGAGGGAGTTAGGAGGGTTCCTAACAAGCAAATGGGTGAATCCAGCACCCAAACTTGTTGATACATGCATACTGCTGGCTCTTTTTTAACCTCCTCTAGCTTTCCTTCTTCCTTCCTCTTCAAGAACAAGTAGAGGTCCAAGATGGTTTCTCCTACTCTCGAACGTGCCCAGCTCCCGTGTTTTCCCACGAAAATGAGAATTGATCTTATTTCGCTAGACGGAATTGTAGTGCATCTTTATCTTTTATAAGGCCTTGTTTGGTCTTCCCTTTTTTGTTTTTTTTTTTTTTTTTTTTTTTTTTGTGGATTAAAGCCCTTCATTTCTATTTTATTTGCATAACAACTTATCACATTTCTACTTTGGCATATACTCTTCTTCATTTATGACCTTTGGGTGCTTATTTTGACATTTGCAATTTAACCTTGACTCTTTATAATAATTAGGTTTCATTTTAACTTGTGTTATACCCTAAGCATATCATTAAACTACTAGGGCTTAATTTGGGGTGCACTAATCCACTATGCGAATTCTCACTTTAAAAACATCTATTTTTATCACTTAAAACCAATAAAATATCGAATAAAAAAAATTTATAATAGCAGAAAATGCTATAAAGTAAAATAATAAAATGAAAAGGCTATTTTTGGGACGTTACAACTCCTCCCCACTTAGGGGATTTTGTCCTCGAAATTACCTTCATTGAACAGTTGTGGATATTGCTGACGTATAGTTTCTTCACTTTCCCACATGACTTCTTCAGTCTTATGGTTTCTCCACAATACTTTAACTAATGGAATTCATTTGTTCCTCAATTCTGTGACTTCTTCAGCCAAGATTTCTACAGGTTCCTCTTCGTAAGTTAAGTCGGAGCGAAGCTTAATAATCTCTATAGAGACCACATGTGAGGGGTCTGACTTATACCTCCTTAACATTGAAACGTGAAATATGTTATGGATCTTTTCCAACTCTGGAGGTAAGGCTAACCTATATGCCATTGGACCCACTTTCTCGATCACTTCATACGACCCAATGAACCTAGGGCTCAACTTGCCCTTTCTCCCGAATCTCATGACTTTCTTGCAAGGAGAAACTTTCAAGAACACTTTCTCACCGATCTCATATTGAATGTCTTTTCTCTTCAAGTCGGTGTAAGACTTTTGTCTATCCGCGACTACCTTTAATCTTTCTCTAATCATTTTCACCTTCTCCTCGATCTCTTGGATCAAATCGGGTAGGTGCTTTTCTTCTCACTTAGCTTTCATAACACATTTGGTGTTGTTACATACTTCCTTCCATAAAAGAGTCACCGTAGGTGCCATTCTAATACTCAATTGGAAGCTATTGTTATACACAAATTCAACTAGAGGAATATGTCTATCTGACTACCTCGTGGTCGATCACCCCGCAACTTCTAAGCATATCCTCTAAACTTGAATAACTCTCTTCGATTGTCCATCCGTATGCAAGTTGAAAGTTGTGCGGTGAAATTTAGTCGAGTGCCTAAAGCTCCTTGTAATTTTCCTTAAAATCTCGAGGTGAACCTCGAATCTCTATTTTAAATGATAGACACAAGAATCTCATGTAACCGAACTATTTCCTTTATGTAAAGCTCTTCTAACTTATCAAGTGAATAGTCGGTTCTTACTGGTAGGAAGTGAGATGACTTCGTCAATCGGTCTACCATGACCCAAACTGAATCATGCTTTCTACCTATCAATGGTAACCTGACCACAAAATCCATTGTCATTCGGTCCCATTTCCACTCGGGTATTCTAATAGGCTGCAACAAACCCGAAGGAATTTTATGTTCTGCTTTCACCCTTTGGCACACCATACATTTGGTCACAAAATTCGAAACATCTTTCTTCATTTCGGACCACCAGTATGAAGTCTTCAAATCCGGATACATTTTCGTGCTACTAAGATGTATAGCAAAGGATCCACTGTGTGCCTCTTCAAGAATGGATTTCTTCAATTCACTATCATTGGGTACACACAAACGATCTACATATGTCTGAAATTCATCCTCATTCACTGAAAACTTAGTTTCTTTCCCCATTCTATTCTGATTTACAATGGTAGAAATTTTCTCATCACTCTTTTGTGCCTCTTTCACCTGATTTAATAGATTTGGTCTTGCCATTAATTTCGCTACTATTGCACTATCGTCTTATAATGATAAATGAGCATTTAACGCTCGTAGTGTTTGCACTGACTTTCTACTCAAAGCGTCGGCCACTACATTAGCTTTCCCAAGGTGGTAGTTGATGACACAATCATAATCCTTGATCAATTCCATCAATTCCATCCATCTACGTTTGTCTCAAGTTAAGCTCCCGTTGTGAGGGCAAATACTTAAGACTTTTGTGATCAGTGTAGATGAAACACTTTTCTTCGTAAAGATAGTGTCTCCATGTGCAATCCACCGAAACCTGATCGACGATTCAATCATGCGTGAGGTAATTCTTTTCATGCGGTTTCAGCGCCTTGAAGCATAAGCTACCACTTTACCCTCTTGCGCCAAGGACACATGTCCAGTCCAATTACTTGAAGCATCACTAAAGATCATATATTCTTTATCGTAGGTCGGCTGAGTAGGAACCGGTGCCTCGGTTAAGAACGCTTTCAACTTTTCAAAACTAGCTTGACACTTTCCACTCCACTCAAATTTCACATTCTTTTGGAGCAATCTTGTCATAGGGGCCCTAGTCATCGAAAACCCCTTAACGAACCTTTTGTAGTAACCTACTAAGCCTAGGAAGCTACAAACTTTCGTGACACTTCTCGGTGGTTTCCATTCAAGAATCACTTCTATCTTCCTTGGATCCCCTAATTCCTTCTTCTGATATAATGTGTCTAAGAAAGGACACTTCTTTCGGCCCAAATTCACACTTACTCATTTTGCATACATGTTCCTTTCTCAAGGTTTCCTTCTACGAAGGTGCGTATCATGATCTTTTCGATCCTTTGAATACCGCAAGGATGTCATCTATAAACACACCCGTGAAAAAACGATCTAAAGCCGTCCGGAAAACACGAGTTCATTAAGTCCATAAAGTAGCGTTGCATTTGTTAGCAAATTACATTCTGAGGAACTCTACGTAATTTCCATACCATGTTAAGCGTCGTCTTATTCATATCCGCATCCTTAATCCTTAATTGATGATACACCAGCGTGGAGTCGATCTTGAAAGACACGACACCTTTCAATTAGTCTAACAGGTCATCAGTGCAGGTAGCCGTACTTGTTCTTCACTATCATTTTGTTCGGTTGTCTATAATCAACACCTGTTCCGAAGTGTACCGTCTTTGTTCTTAACAGAAAGGCTTTAAACTCCCGTGGTGATACGAAGCGGATAAGATCGTCGCTTCTTTAATAATTGTTATGTCGAGAAGCTTCAACTCTTTTAACTCCACCGGAGCCATTCTATATGGTGTAATGGATGCCGAAGTGGCACCCGGAACAACGTCGATTAAGAACTCAATCTCTCTCTGTGGAGGCAATCCTAGCAACTCCTTTGGAAACACGTCTGGATAATCACAAACTGTAGGGATGTCTGATAAACTAAGCTCCGATTTTTCGTATCGATACGCCTTCGCAGTAGGCTTCACACCCTTTTCGAACCATCGTTCTAGTAGTGGCAGCGGATATCACATTAGAGAGGTGGTTCGACCTCTCACTAATAAAAGTCACTTCCCTGCCACTCGGGTATCGCGCCAAGGTCGCTCGTTTCGTTTACGCAATCAGCGTACCACTTCCTTTCTTGAGACAACCAATCCATCCCTAATATCACGCCGAACTCTAAATTGATAACTTCGATTAAGTCTCAGGAAACTCATACCCTCGTATTACGATGGGTTCAATCTGGGCTCTATTTGTGACAACATGCCTTAGCGGATTTGTCACTAAGATATCATACTCGGTTTCACTCTTTGGTAAACCACCCAACCTCTGAATGAAAGTACAAACATAGGAATGGGTTGATCCTAGACTATTAATGCATGTACAATAGTCTCTCAAAGATGTAAAATTACCAACTATCATCGGTCATTTTTGATCTTCAATTTCCTTCATTGCATCTTGTCACGCCAGTTTTAGACATGAACTCGGGGCCCCGGGACTTCTTTTTTTTTTTAAAAAAAAAAGCCAGCGCTTTTTGTGGGTATGGCCCACATCTTATACTTGAATCAAATATTATACATATAACTGAGTCCCATTTACAAATACAAAACTTTACTTTTTCATTACAAACCAGAGCACGGAACCTACATGTAGTGAACCCTTACAAGTGTGTTGGCCCAGCTGTATGCGGATGTTTTGCTGATGTCTTCTCCTGTACCTACACGGATTAAAAACCCGTGCTAAGCTTTGCGCTTAGTGGGAAACATTTCTTATACAGAAACACATGCATATACACAATTATAATAAGTGTATAACCATAACAGATAATATAAATTTCATGCATTTATATTATGAACTTATACGAGTACTTCTTCTTATAACAGGCTTACACTTATTCGGCAGATCTTATTCTTATGCAGAACATATCCTTATAACAGACTTATGTGCATTCAGGACTCATAGGAATTCTGAAACTTATACTTATACAGGACTTATGTTTATTCGGGACTCAGAGTAGGATTCTGAGAACTTATACTTATTCCTACGAGACATATCCTTGTACTTGAGATCTTATACGGAGCTTATTCGTATTTGGATCTGAAGTACCGTAGATCTTATCATTTTTATTTCTTTGGTACAAAAGTACGTAGGTACTCTGGGGACAAATTCCATGCTCTGAGGAGGTACGCGTGGGTACTCGAGACATGCTTATCTTGCGGATCGTGGTACTTTCGTGGGTACTACGGATCTGAGTACGTGGAGTGCTTCTTTGGACTTATGCTTAATCTACGATGCGGAATTGCTCGCCGTTTGCGGGCTTATCTGAATCTGAGGACTTATTGGATGGGAGTACGTGGGTACTACGAGAACTTATTCAAATGCGGGAGTACCGTGGGTACTACGGGGACAAGCTTGATCGAGATACTGAACTTGTCGGATGCGGGGTACCGTGGGTACTACAGGAACATGTAAATCTGGGATGAGAACTTAATCAAATCTTTGGAGTACGTAGGTACTACGAGCAGTCAGTCTGAGAATGAGAACTTAATCAAATGCGGGAGTACCTATAGGTACTTCTGAGCAATCGAATCTGAGGGACATAATTTATTCGAGGATATGGGACTTATCGAGATCTGGGAGTACCGCGTAGGTACTCACGGGACTTATCTGAGACGAACTTATCGGATAGGGACTTATTAGATGTAGCAGTGCAGTAGGTACTCACGGGACTTATTCAAATATAGGGTACCCTTAGGTACTACGAGACTTATCGGTCGGGACTTGTTCGAGACGGGAGTACCGTAGGTGCTACGAGACTAAATCGGAGGCGAGCAGAGGGCAATTAAAATGCGAGTGCGTGGAACTGCGGAACATTTTCGGATGCGGGGGTACGTGGGTACTCACAGGTATCGAAGCAGGAATACGTAATTGCCCGGAACTTATTCGAGGAGACGGGACTTGTTCGGATCACGGGACATATCAGGAGACAAGACTTGTCGGATACAGAGTACGTAGGTGCTCTTTTGAGCAGTTAGATACGAACGGGGCTTATCAAAATCACGGTGCGGGTAGATGCTAGCGAGCAGATCAGATCTGAACAGGAACTTTACTCTTATTCTTTATTAGTGTCTTATCATATGTACGTCATTACTAGACGATTATAAGAAATGAGTAGGACGGTACAATAAGTACCGAAGATGCGATCACGATCTTGGGGTGCCATAACACCCGATGGGAATTACCGAAGTGCGAGCGAGTCTTAGTAGCACTAATCGGGACGGGAGTGCGTAGCCTTGTCGAGTCAGGGTACCCCTGTCGGGGAGTCTTACAGACACTAATCGGGGCGTCCACTCATTCATTCTTTGGTCCTAGGTATTAGTCATATGATCAGTATATGCTTTCTTATATTCCTGTTCCTCTATAAATCATCTTTACTCAGAAATTGGAATCACTCCAATCGGATCAACCAAACTCAAGTTATGGCATTTTCATTGCCAACTAGTCATTCTGGAATTTTACCGAGGACAGATTGAATTACTCATTTTTTTCGAGGTCTTAACTTCACATTTTGACACTAGGTCCTTGTACTTATTTAAAGCTAAGATATTAAGGGTTCTATTCCAACTGGAATCACCCAATTCGGAGTACCGGAACTCAAGATACGTCCGAAACAACTCGGACTACGCTATGATCAAGCTGATGCAGGAATTGGCTTGCACATAGCCTCACTTTGAGTGGATTTTTCGACCATAGAGTCCAGAATTTGGAGATACCTTCTCACCAAAGTTTAGTTCTCCTTGAAGTCTATTTTCGTAGCCACTTGAATCACTCAAATCGGATAAGAAATGAGGAAGTTATGGTCAAAATCACGAAAACTGGTCGAGCGGAAAACCAGGAAACTGAGTCCTACCGGTGGGACTTAACTCTGCCGTTGGGACAGCCAAAATCGACGGAGATCAAGTTCTACCGGTAGAACTTAAGTCCACCGGTAGAAGACACCGAGAATGCCCAGAATGGGTGTTTTTCTCCCATTTTTCCATATGTTTGATCCCATCGCGCTACCTTACCTCATAATCCTTGAATCACTTCATATGTCTCTTGTAGCTCAATTTTTCTTAATTCTTCTCTCAATTACATCTTTCTTCCAAAAACATATCAAGATTCCTTCCAAAACAATTCTAAAATGGAGTTAAGACCCATGCACAAACCAAACATGATGTTTAGTTAGAGTTTATTCTAAACCCTAGCTTTCAAAAAACTCTCGATTAACCATGAATCCATCCCCACAAGGAGAGGATTCCTTTGTTTTATCTTGTACCATATGGGATTTGATCAACCCTATTTTCAAGAAAGAGATGTCAAAGGTTAGAATGAATTCTAACAAAGCCTAGCTTTTGGAGACAAGCTATTAACAAACCAAGCATAGAATTCCATAAATCCATACTTGAAGGAACACCTGCAAATCATAAGTCCATACCTTAATTGAGCTTTGATCTCCTCGCCTTCCTCTTCTTCCTCTTCCTCTTCCTCTTCTCTTCTTCTCACCCTTCACGTTTTTCTCCAATTTGAGATGCAAATTGGTCTTTTAAATCCATGTTTGATAAGGCCATGTTTGGCCCTCAGTCAAAACCAGATTTTGGGTTAGCTTTCTTTATTTGCTTTTAAAGCCCATAACTCCTTCTATTTATAATGAAATTTTCCTTTATTTCATTTTGGCCATAGTCTCATCAATTAATATCTTTAAAATTTGTTTAGGACAAACTATAAATTGTCCTTAAGTTTTATAACTTTTCGGGTCTCTCGTTTCCAGGTTTCACATTTAACTCATGAAGCTTGATCAATTTAGGCACAAAATACCACCCCAAGCATGTCGAAAGCATTTAGGGTCTATTTTGGGGTGTTACACATACGCCCTAGCTAGAGCACGAGCATCTTGTCTGCCTATGGTCCGTGTCGTGGCCTCGAAGCGCTCGGTGGTGCAACTCTCTTGTTGTCGCCGCCCGGCTACGTACTACGGAGAAGCTATACCCCCAATCTGGGGTGCTATGTAAGAATGGGATCTAGGACAATGTAACGCCCCAAAAATACCCTGGAATTTTTACAATAATTTTTATTATATATTCCGGGTATGAATTGAGCCAAACTTGGGTTTTTCCAGGAAAATGGATAAATTGATAAAATATGAAATGTAAATTGAAAGTGTGAAACATACTTGATTTAATATTATATATGCAGGGGAAAAATTGATCGAACACAAAAACAACCCAGTGAAAAATGGCGAGATGTGTGGGAAAAATTTGTAAAGAAGACCTAAAGAATTCGGTTGTTATAAAGAAATAAAAATGTCTGATGAATTTATGATAAATGAATGGCCAAAGTGGAATAATAGGAGACTTAAATGAAATAATAGTTTTGAGCCAAACATGGTCGTAAGAGAATAAGCGACTTAAGACCAAAAAGGGTGGAAAATGAGAAATGATAATAAGTGTGTAGGCGAACAAGGCGCACACTTAAATGAGTTTAAAAGACCAAACTTGGTCTTAGATGCTCATTTTGAGCAAATCACGTTTTTAGAGAAGGGGAGAGGAGAAAAGGGAGAAGAAAGCTAGGGTTTGCAAGAAATCAAGCTTTGGTGTGATCCTTTCCTACTTTTTGCTTCTAAGAGGCCAAGCAATATGGAAGAGAAGATTTAAAGGGGCTAAGGTAAGAAAATCAAACCCTAACCTCATCTTTTTATGATTTGATTTTGGGGAAAAGCCCTAACTTGAGAGAAAAGAGTTTTTATTGATTCTAAACCACATTTGGAGTTGTTTTGGGTGGATTTCATGGTGGATTTTTGATATGGGACGAATTGGAGAAGGTTTGTGGAAGAAAAATGAGTGAGAAATGCAAAATCCCGCATTTTTTGGGCAAAAACCCGTAGGTGGTACCGGTACCAGTTGAGTGGTACCGGTACCATGATGTAGTGGGCAATCGGTACCGGTACCACTCAAGCGGAATACCGTCTTGTGCGAGTGGATAGCTGATGCCGTGGGTTAAAAAGTGAATGCCGTGCTGCCCCCACTTCCAGTACGCCACCTGTTTTATATTTTCATCGTTAAGTCATGTTCATGCGCGATTATTGGGACCTAGGAAAATATTAATGGAGGTTGAATAAGGTAGAACTAAGTGAAAAATGTCTGTACACTTGCGCCTCGCCCAGCGAGTTAAATCTTCGAGCAGACTTAGTGTCTTAACCCAAGACTATTAACGAAAATAAAATTGTTTAACAATTGTTTATCCACTAAGAGTGGCATGAATGTGTGGTAGGGACGGGTGATGATCGCTAACCTAGGGCCAGGGTCGAAGAAGAGAAAGGCTAGATCAGAAAGCCGGTTTGTTCTCTCGCTCTATTCTTATTTCAAGTATTTTGGTAGTTTACCAAGTAGCTATGAAATAGTACATGAATGAGTATATGAAATGAGTACGTGTGAATGAGTATACGCTGAAAAGATGTCTGAGTGAATATGGAATTGAAATGTGCTATTTGAAAACCGAGATGAATGTGAATGATGATAAGAGGCGAGTTCATCAAGCGGAATCGAGTCATAAATGTGATGAGCCAAATATATCAGATAAGCGCGCGGCGGGATGCACTAACGGCATCGTCATGAAGCACGCAAATTTTCGATGTCCGCGGCGGGATGCGCGTCGGCGTTAGTCGCGTGGCGTGGCATTGAAGAAATGTCCGCAGTAGGATGCCGCGGCATCCGTCATGATGGCGTATGGCGTTGAAGAAATGTCCTGCGGCGGGATCGCCAAGCGACATATCATGATGGCGTATGACATTTAATTGATACCACGTAATCGGGGTGCGCAAAAGCGACGTCGTCGTGATGGGAGACTGAATTGTTAAATGTGTGAGCACATTACCGAATGATAATAAGAGTAGTCATCAAGCGAGGTCGAGTCATAAATGGAGTGAATAGTCAGGTGAAATAACCAACATTGACGAGTGTAAATGAGATTTTTTATGTATGTGCTTAAATCTCATAAATTGAAATGTGAATTGAATTATTACACATTCAAAATACATCTTTGTGAGCCTTGATAAATGATTTGTAAAATGAAAGCATGCGAAAGTGAATAGCATGAGTATATGTTGATATAATAGGCATGGGTTAATGTTAAATGCATGCCATGTTATATGGAATATTGAAATAGAACTGTATAGAACCACTAAGCATGAAAATGCTTAGCGTATAGTTTTTATCTATGCGCAGGTTTTGAGTAGACAGGAAGGGAGACAAGATCATGGAGCGTAGAGTCATAAAGCAAGTTGCCGCGTATAAATCTATACCCCGCCATATGCATATCATTTCCTTTTTGAACATGGAATATTTTGTGAACAAATAGTTGAACTGAAATGTTTTGATTTTTTGTATATCATTACGAAAAGGCGTGAATGCCTTCTTTGTAAATATGTATTTTGTTGAATGTTTATGGAGCTAGAATTGCATTAAATTGTAAATGATTATAGGCTTGCCCAAAGCTAGAAACAACACACCTTGAAATGACATAATAAATGTTTGATAAGATAAATGAAAAGTCGGAGTAAGCGAGATAGGTTCGGATCATCATTCGGTCAGTCGAGGATTCGGGTTGCGACATTTTAGAAAAAGAAAATTTAATAACAAAAAAAAATAAAAATAAAAGAAATAAGCGGCGTCCGGGTTTCGATTCGGACTGTATTGGTCGGGCCAGGGCTCGGTCGCTACTGACGTCTTTCACTTTATGCTCATTGGATCCCTTGAGCGAAACAGCGCTTGTTAGTCTCCAACAATCTCTTTTATGTCTCCTCCCACAATGTGTGAAATAAGGAGGAGTTGGTCCTCGTGAAGAACCTCCTAGGGCACTAGCTACTGACGGTGTTGGTAGAATAGTCTTACTACCGATAGTTTGAGGCTGGTCTCTGTAGTGTAGGCTGACTAGAACCCTGTGGACCTTTAAACTTCTTATTTTGGTGCTGATGCGAACTTAACTGACTAGGGTTTTTCTTACCCTGCCTTCTTTCTTTTCTGTCATACTCTTCTTTCTTCTCCCTTTCAACATTTAAAGCACATGTCACAATCTTTGAGAAATCATCATAGCCTAACCCTATGACATAGGCCCGAATATAGTCATTTAAGCCATCCTCAAACTTCTGAGAACTTTTTTCTTCCTCTAGTAGCATCTCTAGAGCATACTTGCTCAATCGGGTGAATTCCCTCTGATGCTTTGTCACACTCATCTAGCTCTACTTCAAATTATGGAACTCTCTTCTAATATTGCTAAGGTAGATACGACCCACGTATTGTTTCTTTAATTCTACTATGAAAAACTCCCACGTAACACAATCTGGTGGTGTAGTTCTAGTCAAAGACACCCACCATGTAGTGAGATCGCACACTCTAAATCCTTATCTGGTGTGCAATGCATTTGTCGAAGCATTCTCTCTGTTCTTTCGAGCCAATTTTCTGCCATGGAAGACTCGTCATCTTTCTTTCCAAGAAAATCTATGGGTCAGTATCTTCCCATTCTCTGATTGTTGTCTACAGGGACAACTTGGGGCTGGCTCTTTGCGATACTTGAGCTATTTGTTGGAATATCCATAGTACCTCTCTTACGGCTTATCCTTGTTCATGTGTTGATGGAGTATGGGACGGCACTCACCATCCACGCTAGTAGGGTTATTTGGGCGACTTCTAGAGTCACCTTGACCCCATGAAAATTGCCGACTCCATTTCCATGCTTAACCTATTAAGACCGGCAAGATCCGCATCAGAGTCACGTCATCCTTTTATATGCCAATGCAATGCATGTCACACACAATTTCAAAATCAATTTATAGAATTGCCCCGAACCTGAGCTACGATACCAAAATAAATGTGCCCCCACAACTTTCGACGACGAATTTTGAATTTGAACTAGGGGCGTGGATCACTAAATCCATTTATACGTAAAACACACTTCATATACTTATTTTTCGATGAATGTTGTATCCATTAAATCCTTATTTATGTATGTATGAAAATATGATCTCATTGCTAATACGCATAATATATATAAAAATATACATTAATCATGGTAGAGAGACCATCATTTGCTCAATTCCCACATTTATACAAGACGACACTTCATGCCATTTTTAAATCATTTACAAAACATTGTAGTTCATGTCTAAACGTAAGTCAAAATATACTCTTCCCATGAAGATTTATACATCTTTGCTTGCAATGCAAAACAATTACATGATTTTTTTTTCTTTGAAATGAAATGTATGCATGAGACGGAGCATTTACTTATACTCTGCATGATTCGACGATGACTCCGGGCTTTGCAGTCCTTGATCTCACTCCTATTCAGTCGGTACCTGCATGTGATAAAACAACGCGCTAAGCATTTTCATGCTTAGTGGTTCTATGCATTTTCTATTCTCATTTCAATCAAACCTGAAAATATGTATCTTTTCTAAAACAACAGGTTTGACACATTTCAGTAGTCGATACGATAAAAATATATATGTTAATTTTCAAATCCAAAACTCAAATTGTGAATTTCACACATTTACTTATAAGTTTTCCCTTAAACAAATTTAACCATGATTTTTCGATGCATAAGTTAACGGAATCACAGTGATCCACATCGTGGTCACGTAGGGTGCGGTGGTTAAGAAAAACATTTAATAACACAATACGATTTCGCTGGGATATTGACTGGTTATGTACAAATTCATTTTGTGTACACTACCGATACTGTCCTATTGGGCTACGGATCGGTATGCCACTATAAATCATTTCGTTTGCAATACTACTACATTGACCCTTATTGGTATACCAATCTATCTTTAACTCAAATATGACAGATAACATTCTCTTAAGGACATTAATACTCAGTCATAGTAAATTACAATATTGTACATACATATATACTCCAATAAACACATTTTGACGCTCATGCAGTTTTCATGGCAATCCACTTGCAATCAATTTCCCAGTCTCTTAAGAAAAATTTGTTTATGGTTAAAAACAAAGCACACATGCAGTTTTCCCATGTAAATCATTTCGATTTTTAGCCAAATCGATGCAAAGTACGCAATAAGAAAAAGAAATTAGAAGAACAAATCAAAAGGTTGTCGCTCCTTGATTCCTATCCTTGGAATCCCGATCTTACTTAGGTTTCCTCGTCACCAACCCCTAGTCAATCACAAACAGAGAAAAATATTAGTCATGCATGCTAGTGTTTTTGGTTAGGGTTGATTTCTACCCAATACACCTTCACTTGTAAAATTTTCTAGGAACAAATGAGCCATATTTTACCCAAATTCCTTCAATTCAATTGTTCCACTATAATTCTATTTTATTTAGAAATTGGAATCATCCAATTCAGAGCACCGAAACTCAAGATATGTCCTAGACAACCGGGACTACTCTATTTTCAAAACATTACCAGAATTTGCCAAAAAAAAAAAACTTTACTTTGACGAATTTCTAGGTCCAATGGGGTCCAAATTAGAATATACTTATTTCAAAAAATTTGTTTTCCTAGAAGTCTAGTTTACGCAGAAATTTGAATCACTTAATTTGGATGAGTGAAACTCAACTTATGGCCTAAATACCAAAGCTATACCAAAACACCAAGCGTACCAAACGAAGATTAAGAGAATTGCCCAAAAATAGAGGCTTCACTTTGTGAATATTTGAATTAATGATATCAAATTTGAATACACACTTATTTCAAGAAAATATTTTCTCTTAGAAGTCTAGTTTACGCAGAAATTTTAATTACTCAATTTGGATGACAATGAATGATTATGGCAGAATCAAACATGGTTTTGGAAAAATTTTAGCCAATCTCCCTAAGAAACTCCAAACATTTTTCTTTATACAAAAATTCCTTAAAACCAATCCTAATCAAAGCAAAAAAGCTGCTTGAACTCTAACTCAAACATATATATACTAACTTATGGTTTTACCAATCCAAACACAATCAAAGAGGGAGTTAGGAGGGTTCCTAACAAGAAAATGGGTGAATCCATACCTAAACTTAGACAAGTATGCATACCTTAATCTTTTCTAACACTTCTCTAGCTTTCCTTCTTCCTTCCTCTTCACAAATAAGTAGAGTTCAAAGATGGCTTCTCCCCCTCTCTCAAGAACGTGCCCTAACTCTTATGTTTTCCCCAAAATGAGAATTGATCTCAATTCCTGTACCAAATTTGGACTTATCCTTATATTGTATAAGGCCTTGTTTGTCCTTCCCCTTTTTGTTTTTTGTTTTTTTTTTTTTTTTGCATTAAAGCCCTTCATTTCTATTTCATTTGCATGACAACTTATCACATTTCTACTTTGGCATATGATTACTACCTAAAAATTATTTCCATACTCTTAACACTCATGTTTTCGCATTATTAATCAGCCAAATTGACCCGACAGCACGTTATGTCACGCCGGTTTCGGGACAGTGAGACTGGGGCCAGGACTCTTTTTTTTTTTTTTTTTTTTTAAAGCCATCTGGCACCTGTGGGTATGGCCCACATCTTATAACATAATCAAAATATTATATACATATAACTGAGTCCCATTTACATATACAAAACTGAACTTTTACATTTACAGACCGAGCACGGAACCTACGTGTGGAGGGCATGCAGCCTGGTGTGTTGGCCCGGTGTATGCGGATGTTTGCTGATGTCTTCTCCTGTACCTACACGGATTAAAAACCCGTGCTAAGCTTTACGCTTAGTGGGAAACATTTCTTATGCATATACACATTTAACGCATAACAATAACAGATAATATAAATTTCATGCATTTATATTATGAGCTTATACGAGTACTTCTTCTTATAACAGGCTTACGCTTGTCGGATCTCCGTAGGAATTCTGAGATCTTATTCTTATGCGAACATATCCTTATAACGAGACTTATGTGCATTCGGGACTCAGAAGTAGGAATTCACAGAACTTATACTTATCTGTTGGACTTATGTTTATTCGGGACTTCAGAGTAGATTCTGAGAACTTATACTTATTCTCTGAACATATCCTTGTACTTCGGATCTTATACGGGCTTATTCTCATGGCCCCCGGATCTGAAGTACCCGTGGGTACTATAGAACATTTTGCTGATACAAAAGTACGTAGTACTACGGGACGATTCCTTATCTGAGGTACCGTAGGTACTCCAAGACTTATGCTTATCTTACGGATGTGAGTGCTCGTAGGTGCCTCACAGTCTACAAAAGTGCATTAGGTACCCTCTTTGGACTTATAGCAATCTGCAATCTGGGGTACTCATAGGTACTCTTGAAGGCTTATACAGTCCCGAGGACTTGTGGATCACGGGGTACGTAGGGTGCTACAAAACTCATTCGGATGTGGCTGTGGTACTACGGGTCTTATTCGAAACGGGCTTATCGGATACGGGAGTACGTAGGTACTACGAGAGCAGGATCAAATCTGAGAACGCAGGCTTATCAAATGTCTGAGGGTACCGGGTGCTGCAGGCAGTCGGATCTGAACGGAACTTGTCGAATCTGAGTACGTGGGGTACTCTGAGCGGATCGGGATCTGAGCGGAACTTATCGGATCTGAAGGGTACGTCGTCTTCTGAAGCAGATCGGATCTGAGCGGAACTTATCGGATCACGAGGAGTACGTGAGTGCTGAGAACTCATCAGGCGAGCGGGAACTTAGTGCGTCTGGAAGTACCCGTAGGTACTACGGAACATTTTCGGATCTGGGAGTACGTGGGTACTACGAGGCTTAATCAGTTCGAGGTGGAGACACTCCAGATGCGAGAGTGCAGTAGGTACTACGAACTAGATCGAGAGGCAGAGATGAGAACTTAATTAAATCTGAAGGGGAGTACGTAGGTACTCACAGACATTTCGAGATACAGGTACGTGGAATTTTCTGAGGCTTAATCGAGGAGACGGGTGCGTAGGTGCCCGAGGAACTTATTCGGAGACGGGACTTGTCAAATCTGGGGAGAGTACCGTAGGTACTACGGGACTATCGGATCACGAGGACTTATCAAATACGAGGGTACGTAGGTACTCTACGAGGGACTTAATCGGATGCGAGGACTTATGGAATCTGAGGAGTACCCCGTAGGTACTACGAGCAATTGAATCTGGGACGGAACTTAATCAAATGCAGGTACCATAGATTTTCTGAGCAGTCGAGATCGTAGCGTAATTTATTCGGATATGGGACTTATCGGATACGGGTGCCGTAGGTACTACGGGACTTATTCGGATGCGGGAATTGCAGAGTAGATGCTTTGCGAGAACTTAACCGGAGAAGAACATGGCAATTAAATGCGAGGTACGTAGGTACTCTGAGGCATTTTGGTCTGGGGTACCCTGGGTACTACGGGCTTATCCAGTTCGGGCGAACTTACTCGGATCTGGGGAGTGCAGTGGGTGCTCTGGAACTAGATCGGAGACAGGGACATTCGGATCACGGGACATATCGAGAGGCAGAGTACGTGAGTCTTCTTTGAGACTTGTCGAATCTGGGGTACCGTGGGTACTACGAACTTATTCGGATGCGGGAGTGCCGTGGGTCTTACATAACCTCCTGATACGGGAGTACATTAGGTACTACAAAACTTATACATATGCGGGAGTACGTGAGTCTTCTCACAGAACTTATACAAATACGGGGTACGTGATCACTACGGGGCCCATATCGAGAGCAGTACCGTAGGTACTCTGAGAACTTTTCGAGACTTATCATATAAGCTGTTTGACCACCCTAGACCCGATGTCACGGTTAAGTAAGACCTGGCCACAATAAGTACCCAGAAGATACTATCTGATGCGAAATCTTGTAGCATTAATTAGTCGGGAGTGCCAGCATAACGGAGGCGAAGTCTTAGTAGCACTGTCGGAAACGGGGTGCCGTAGCACTAATCGGAAACAGCGAAGTCTTGTGCTTCTTGATCGGAAATCTTAGGAAGTACTAATCAGGTCTTAGTAGCCTTGTCGGGAATATGAAATTGCTAATCAGTCATGGAACTAATCGAGAATCTTGAAGTACTAATCAGAGTCTTGGGAGCACTAATCAGATCTGAAGTACTAATCGAGTCTTGGGACGTGTCAGATCTGAAGTCTTGAGCAGGGTCTTAGTAACACTAATCGAACGCGAAGTCTTGAAGTATGTCGAGCGAGAGTCTTGAGTAGCACTAATCGAGGATCTGAAATTGCCTAATCGAGTGCGGACACTATTTAATCAGGATGCCGGAAGTACTAATCCCGGGAGTCTGGGGCTACTATTGAGATCACCCAGAAGTCTTGAGCAGTCAGGGCATCGAGAATCTGAGAATATAGACATGATCTTAGTGGCACTAATGGGACGATCCCTCATTCATTCTTTGGTCCTAGGTAGTCATATGATCATATGTCTTTCATATATTCTCTTTCCTGCATAAATCATCTTTACTCAGAAATTGGAATCACTCAATCGGATCATCCCGAGCTCAAGTTATGGCATTTTCATGCCAACTAGTCGATTCTGAGTTTCTGGGGACAGATTAGATTCTCTGTTTTCCGAGGTCTTAACTATATTTTGACACTAGGTCCTTGTACTTATTTAAAGCTAAGATATTAAGGGTTCTGACCCGCTGGAATCTTTGGTCGAATTACCAGAATTCAAGATACGTGCGAAACAACTCGGACTACGCTATGATCAAGCGATGCAGGAAATGGGCTTGCATGGCCTCACTTTAGTGGATTTTCAAACCATAAGTCCAAATTTGGGAATACCTTCTCTTAAAGTTTGGTTCTCCTTGAAGTCTATTTACGTAGCCACTTGGATCCTCAAATCGGATAAGAAATGAGGAAGTTATGTGGAAATTACGAAAACTGGTCAAAGCGGGAGCAGTATGGTGGTAGGACTTCAAGTCCTCTAGGTGGGACTGGCCAAAAATGACCGGAATCGAAGTCACCGGTAGGACTTCAACTCCTACCATTAGGAGTCCCGAAAAGTGCGAGAATGTGTGTTTCTCACATTTTCCATACTTGTGATCCATAGTCTCTGCTCTTCAAACACACATCAAATTCCATTTCCACGATTTCACTTTGGAATCTTTTTATCTCGAATCATCTTTCAATTTCATATCATTCTTCAAAAATCCATCATGGATTTCTTCCAAAACCCTTATAATATGGGTTAAAACCCATACACAATCCAAACATGATGTTTAGTTAGGGTTTATTCTAAACCCTAACTCAAAGACTCTCAATTAACCATGAATCCATCCTAAAGGAGAGGATTCTTTGTTTATCTTGTACCATATGGGTTGATCAACCCCTATTTCAAAGAGATCCAAGGTTAGAATGAATTCTATAACAAAGCCTAGCTTTTGAGACAAGCTATTATGAAAGTGAGCATAGAATTAATAAATCCATACTTCCAAAGGGTTTCCATACCAAAAATCATAGAATCCATACCTTTGCACACTCTTGGCTCCCTCGCTTCTTCTCTTCCTCTTCCTCCTCTCTTCTTTCTTCCCTCTTCACGTTTTTGAGCTCTCCCCAAAATGAGACCAATTTGGTCTTTAAATTCCCATGTTAGCTAAGGCCTTGTTGGCCGTAAAAAGCCATTTTGGGTTCTTTCCTCTAATTGCCATAGCCCTTGACTCATTCTATTTATGAATTAAACTTTCCTTTATTTCACTTTGGCCCATGATCTCATCAATTCATAACTTTTGGGCCCCCTTTTGAACAATTTACCATATTGCCCTTAAGTTTTGTAACTTCCGGGTCTCGTTTAGTTTACATTAACTTGTAAACGATCAAATTTACACTTACAAAAATACCTAAGCATGTCAGCGACTAGGGGTATATTTTGGGATATTCTGATTCTCCCTTATAAAATTTGGGTCCTGAAATTCACACTCTTTATGTGCTTGTGTATAGGATCTTTCTTTTCATATCTTTTCACGGAAGCTGGGCGTGGCTTTCACTTAAGCCATCAAAGCTCCATCGAACTACATCTCTATCTTAATCTTTGAAGCGAGTTGTACTTATTCATTAGTCGATATCTGAGACGGGACATCACGCGTTAGGCCCGACAAGTTACTATGCTTGGAGTGCATCCTTGTCACGAGACTTATCGGAATCGCCTAAACCTAGGCTCGATACCAACTGTCATGGGTTTAGAACTGCGAGACTTCGGGGCGGGACTCTTTTTTTTTTTTTTTTTTTTAAACCATCGCTTTGTGGGTATGGCCAGCGTCTTACTCTTATAATCAAAATATTATATACATATAAGCGAGTCCCATTTACATATACAAAAGCCCGAACTTTTACATTTACAAACGAGCACGGAACCTACATGTAGTGAACCCTGGTATGTTGGCTGGTATCTGGATGTTTCTTGATGTCTTCTCACGTACCTACGGATTAAAGCCGGAGTGCTAGCTTTCTGACTTAGTGGGAAACATTTCTTATGCATATACACATTTAGCATAACAATAACGGATAATATAAATTTCATGCATTTATATTATGAGCTTATCAGTACTTCTTCTTATAACGAGGCTTACGTACGTGGATCTCAAGTAGGAATTCTGGTCTTATTCTTATACGAGAACATATCCTTATAACGAGACTTGTAATGCGTTTAGGGACTCCGTAGGAGTTCTGAACTTATACTTATACGGACTTATATTTATTCGGGACTTGAAGTAGGAATTCTGAACTTATACTTATTCTGAGACATATCCTTGTACTTCGGATCTTATACGGACTTATTCTCATATTTGGGATCTGAGGAGTACCGTAGGTCTTATAGAACATTTTCTTTGATACAAAAGTGCAGTGGAGTACCTCTGAGATGATTCCTTATACGGTGCAGTAGGTACTCGAGACTTATGCTTATCTTCTGGGATCGTGCTCGTAGTCTGCAGACTCTGAAAGGAGTGCGAAGTAAGGTGCTACTGGACTTATACTTAATCTGCAAATACGGAATTACTCATAGGTGCCTGCGGGCTTATACGGGATCCACAGGGACTTATTGGATGCGGGGTACGTAGGTCTTCTGAAAACTCATTCGGATGTGGTGCCGTGGGTGCCTCTGGTCTTATTCGGAGACGGGCATCGGATGCGGGTGCAGTAGGTCTCTGAGCAGTCGGATCTGGGCATGGCTTATCAATCTGGGAGTACCGGGTGCTGCGGGAGCAGTCGAGATCTGAGCGGGACTTGCTCCCGGATCACGGGGGTAGTAGGTACTACAGAGCGGATCGGGATCTGGGAACAGGACTTATCGGATGCGGAATTGCCGTGGGTGCCTACGAGCAGTCCAGTCTGAGTGAGAACATGGAATCACGAAGTACGTGATGCTGCGAGCTTCATCGAGCGAGCGGAACTTAATTAAATCTGAAGTGCAGTAGGTACTCACGAACATTTTCGGATCTGGGAGTACCCGTAGGTACTCTGAGCTTAATCGGTCGGAATGGAACTTACTCCGAATCTGGGAGTGCAGAAGTAGGTCTTCTGGCCGTCGAGACGGAATGAGAACTTAGTGCATCTGAAGTGCCGTAGGTGCCCTACGAACATTTCCGGATCTGGGAGTGCAGTGGGTACTACGGGAAAAACTATCGAGAGCGGGGGTACCCGTAGGTGCCCGGAGACCTATTCGGAGACGGGACTTGTCAAATCACGGGAGTATGCGAAGTGGAGTGCTACGGGACTTATCGGATAAGGGACTTATCAAATGCAGAGGGTACCGAGTGGAGTGCTACGGGACTGTCGGATGCGGGACTTATCAGATCACGGGAGTACCCGTGGAGTAGGTACTCTGAGCAGTCGGTCTGGAATGAGAACTTAATCAAATGCGGGGTACCCATAGGTGCTACGAAACGGATCAGTCTGTGACATAATTTATTCGGATATGGGACTTATCGGATCTGAAGTAGGTACTACGGAGCGTGAGGATGCGGGACGCCGTGGAGTGCTGCAGACAACAGGAGAAAGAACATAACCAATTAAATACGGGGTACGTAGGTACTACGAGAACATTTCGAGATACGGGGTACCCATGGAGTACTACAGGCTTAATCGGTCGGGACGAGAACTTGCACTGAATCTGAGAGTACGTGGTACCTACGAGAACTAGATCCCGACGAGGACTTATTCGGATCTGCAGGGACATATCGAGAGGCAGGGTACCCGTAGGTACTCTTGGACTTATTCGAATGCGGGAGTACTCGTAGGTACTCTGAGAACTTGTTCGGATGCGGGAGTAAGTAGGTCTTACATAACTATACGGATGCGGGAGTACCCGTAGGTACTACAAAACTTATACATATCTTTTGAGGAGTACCCGTGGAGTACTCTGGAGACTTATACAAATCTGGGAGTACCATTAGGTACTACAGGCCTTATCCCGAGCGGGAGTACGTAGGTACTACGAACTTTCGAGAGACTTATCATATAGCGTTTTGACTTCCCTAGACGGTATCACGGATTAAGTAAGACCTGACACAATAAATTGCCCGAAGATACTACTCTGATGCGAAATGCCGTAGCATTAGTCAAGTCAGGAGTGCCTTAGCATACTTGGACCGGGGAGTGCGTGGCACCCTAATCAGGCAGAGTGCCGTAGCACTGTCGAAACGGGAGGTCTTGGTAGCGATCGAGGAAGTACCGAGTACTAATCGAGTCTTAGTAGCACTAATCGGGTCTGGGAAGTACTGTCGGGAGTCTTGGGACCGTCGAAGTACCGAAGTACTAATCAGGAGTGCTGGAGCACTAATCAGGAGTACCGAAGTACTAATCGAGGAGTCTTGGGAACGCGTGTCAGAATGCCAGAAATCTTGAGCAGGGTGCGTAACCTTGTCGAGCAGTGTAGTAGCACTAATCGGAAACGAAGTCTTGGTAGCACTGTCGGAGTGCAGTACTAATCAGAGTGCGGAGCACTAATCGGAGTACCGAAGTACTAATCAGTCTTAGAACCACTAATCGAGAATCTTAGAAGTACTGAGCAGTCTTAGGAGCACCCCTAATCGGGAATCAGGAAATCTTGAACATGAGTCTTGCATTAGCACTAATCAGGACGTCCACTCATTCATTCTTTGGTCCTAGGTAGTCATATGATCATATGTCTTTCATATATTCTCTTTCCTCTATAAATCATCTTTACTCAGAAATTGGAATCCACTCAATCGGATCATCAAACTCAAGTTATGGCATTTTCATGCCAACTAGTCGATTACCGATTTTACGAGGACAGATTGAATTACTCATTTTCCGAGGTCTTAACTCCATATTTTGACACTAGGTCCTTGTACTTATTTAAAGCTAAGATATTGGGGTTCTATTCAGCTGGAATCGCAATTCGGAGTACCAGAATTCAAGATACGTCAGAAACAATCGGACTACGCTGAAATCAGCGATGCGGGAAATGGGCTTGTATACTCACTGAGTGGATTTTCGACCATAGAGTCAGAATTTGGAATACCTTCTCTTAAGTTTGGTTCTCCTTGAAGTCTATTTTACGTAGCCACTTGAATCCACTCAAATCGGACTAAGAAATGAGGAAGTTATGGCCAAATTACGAAAGCTAGTCCAAGCGGGAGCAGTGATCCTACCGGTAGGACTTTAAGTCCTACGGTGGGACTGGCCAAATGACCCGAGAATCGAAGTCCTACCGGTAGGACTTCAACTCCTACCGGTAGGAGTCCCCGAAAAGTGCCCAGAATGTGTGTTTTCTCACATTTTTCCATACTTGTGATCCATAGATCACTCCTACTCTTCAAACACACATCAAATTCATTCCAATTTCACTTTGGAATCTTTTTTATACTCAAATCATCTTTCAATTTCATATCATTCTTCAAAAATCCATCATGGATTTCTTCCAAAACCCTTATAATATGGGTTAAAACCCATACACAATCCAAACATGATGTTTAGTTAGGGTTTATTCTTAAACCTAACTCAAGACTACTCAAATTAACCATGAATCCATCTGGGGAGAGGATTCTTTGTTTATCTTGTACCATGGGATTTGATCAACCCTATTTTCAAGAGATCCAAGGTTAGAATAATTCAACAAAACCTAACTTTTTTGGAGACAAGCTATTAACAAAACCAAGCCTTAGAATTCCATAAATCCATACTTCAAAGGAGTTTCCATACCAAAAATCATAGAATCCATACCTTTGGCTTGCTCTTGGCTCCTCCTTCTTCTCTTCCTCTTCCTCCTCTCTTCTTTCTTCCCTCTTCACGTTTTTGAGCTCTCCCCAAAATGAGACCAATTTGGTCTTTAAATTCCCATGTTAGCTAAGGCCTTGTTTGGCCATCAAAGCCCATTTTGGGTTAGCTTTCTCTAGTACCATAGCCCTTCAACTCATTCTATTTATGGTCGCTTTCCTTTATTTCACTTTGGCCCATAGTCTCATCAATTCATAACTTTGGGCCCCTTTTTAGGCTCAATTTACCATATTGCCCTTAAGTTTTGTAGCTTTCGGGTCTCGTTTCCCGGTTTCACATTTAACTTATGAAACAGTCAAATTTACACTTACAAAATACCCTAAACATGTCGAAAGCGACCAGGTATATTTTGAAATTGTTACGTTAAGAACTTAGCAATGCTTATGATCAATTTTATAGCGATTTTGTATTTTTCGAGACTATTTATATTGATGATAAGGATCCGACGAGCATAGAAAATCAATTCGAACTGGAGCTATCGGGCAGGCGAAACCGCGAAGAAGAAAAGCGAGAACAATTTATTTGCAAATTAAACTCCTTAAATTTCCACTTTTGACTTTTTTTTGTCTCTCATTTTCCGATTTCTTCCCAAACTAGCCCTATGTATTAGTTTCTTGCTTTTGTCAATATGGTAATTTGTATTATTTTGGTGGTATATAATACCCACATAACACTTTGTAAAGTTAGTTATTTTTTATTATTAAATTTTCGGGAGGCTTGTCGAACAAGCTCCCATTTTCTTTCCTTTTCTCTCATTTTCTTTTCTTTTCTCACTTGCTAAACACCCTCTGAGGATGAATGGCTAAAGAGCCCTTCATCGCCTTGAAGTAGAAGGCCACTAGGTGAAGGATCCACAAATGAGCTAAGGGTTTCCATGTTTCCTTCGGTATTCAGCATCATTATTGTTCTTCTCTCTTCAACTTTGAACTTCATCCTTGGGAATCACCTTCAATGGTTATTATTTGGTAAGCTTTCAAGGCTCATTAGTGCTTAATAGATCGATGAATGTTCGTTAGTTGTCATTTTATGACCGTCGGAAGGTGAGGATAAGGAACGTTTGTTTTCAGCGGTGAGCATTAATGGCGGTGAATGCTGTTTTAAGATATGTAATGAGAGTTTGAGTTTTGTAGCTAAATCTGAAGATCGAGTTCGGAGGTAACTATATGTTATCCTCCTAATGCGAGTAATGTGAAAACCACCTCATTTGCCCTAAATAACCCAGTCCACCAGTGTTACCAGTGCTTTAGAGGGACCCTCTTTCCCACATTCTAATCTATTTTACTTATTCAATGAAAACCATTAAAAACAGCCCCTTTTATCACAATCCCAATATCGAAACTACAATCACTAGTGTAAACAGTATTAAGTCATTTCTCACGAAACCCATCACAATGAATGATCTAAAAATTGTTATACTATAGTAGCAATGCTCGATGGTATGAGTGATAGGTTATAAATTTGATTTAGAGATACCACTACGGGCTATGCGAATCAGCCATATGCTCTTCTTCATTTATGACCTTTGGGTCCCTCATTTTGACATTTGCCGAATTTTAACCTTGACTCTTGTATTAATTCCAATTTTATTTTAACTTGTGTTTCTACTAAACATATCATTATTCACTAGGGCTTAATTTAGAATTAAGCTAATCACTATGTGAAGTCTCACTTTACAAACCTCTATATTTATCACTTAAAACCATTAAATATCGAATAAAAAAATTTATAATAGCAGAAATGCTATAAGTAAAATAATAAAACAAAATATTTTGGGAATATTCGATCTCAGTAACACAAGCGTCCATGTTGTCAGCGTTGCATGATTTTCGTTGGGAGCTTGTTTGATGCATATGTTAACGTGCCACCCTATATATGAGATTAGGACTTGGAATGTTGTTTATTCACAAAGTCTTCCGCCTGTTGCGATTTCTTTTCCTCTCTGTTTTTGTGAGCTAGCAAGGATAAGGGAGCCATGGAAGGCTGTGAAAGGCTCAGAGCCATTTTCCTATGGTTGTGCGTGTGTGTTCAAACACAATATATGTAGGCTCTTGGAGAAACTCTGGATTAATACCTTGATGCTTTGAATTTTCATTTCTCTAGGGTGCGTTGCAAGCGCCGGTTCTCATGTCTTAGATTCCTTTGACGTGGCTACGAGGGCATCATTACAAGGTGGTGGATGGTTGTGGTAGAGTGCCTTTTGAGGACTAAATGAAAATCCACCTTTTTTTTTTTTTTTTTGTAATGGCTAGTAGTACACTTCTTTCTCGGTGGCCTTTATATGGTCTTTTGGACACATATTACCGTGTAACTAATTACATCATTGGCATATTTATGAGATATAAATTTTTGTAACTCTTTGAACAAATGGCCCCCGGCTAGGTGTTGACTGGACCATATGATGTATACAAATTTATGATGTTATCACCAAAGGACTATTATCTAATCCCCGGAAAAACGGCGCCATAAAACTTGTTGACTACATCTATGTAATTTGTTATGGATGCAGCACTTTATTCAAATTTTGACATACCCAAAGATTATTATCTAGTCCTCGATGTAAAACCATAAAACTTGAATGTGGGTATCTTTATCTATAGTGTTGATTAAAAGATATTTCATAAAGAGTAAACCATTTCTTTATGGTTTTGAAATCCAGTATGCTGGTGCACATATCGAACAAGTAGTAAGTGGTTTAAGTCGGATATCGATCACAGAGATCTCGAGAATTTTTTAGTCAGCACCTGACTTCATAAGCTCAGTAATATTTGGGCGATATCTGATATTGGGATTTTGCTTTGAAAAGCCTGAAAGAATGATGTAAGAAAAATGAATGAATAACAAATGGTGAATATTGAAATATTAAAATAGCAGAATTTAGATTGAGCAGGTTGTCTCTAAAGAAAACATTGAATAATCAATAGCTATTGTGAAGGATCAATTTCTGATCTGTCTTGTAACTTTTGCCTAGAACTCTGATTTTTTAAACTAGTCCAGGATTAAGTTAGTGTGGCCTGGATCTCTCCAAACCACACCGTTCATCATCTTACCTTCTTTGCTGCTCACCGAACCACAGAGGTGAGATAACTACTTTTAAATCTAATTAGCCTTGTTACGGGTATTTTTCTTTCTCAGTCTTCACTTCACCCTGGCCTTGGTACGCAAGCCTGAGCTCCTTAAATATATAGTCATTCTGTTTGCCTTGTCTTGGTTCCTCATCCTCAAGAAATTGAGTGACCTCTTTCCTTGATTAGATCCTTTAACACCAAGGATCGAATTCACTGTCGAATTAATTGAACTCTCTGCATACTTAAATTAATAACTCCTCAACTCATTCTCGATTCTAGATGAGAGGATGAAAGTGATTTAAGTATCTGAGCACATTAGAATCCCGGCAATATCGGGGTTCAATACCTTCAAGAAATTGTTCCTTACTCTCGAGGAATGCCTTCTCTTGTGTCCTTAAGGGCTCTGGAAATCGGAGTGAACAATCTCGTTATGGGTGAGGAGGCGTTGGGATCGGTGAAACAAGCAAAACCGGCAAGTCGTTTAATATGCGAGTTGACCATAATGAATAAAATCTCTGCAGGAAAGATAATTTCTGACAATAACGTCAATTCAATGGAAGCTGGGTTTCTAAATTACTGATTATACCATACATTGAAACTGGCGATCAAGAAAACCAACGTAATCGGAAGCGGGTGTTGAAATCGAATTTGTTTGGAATTCAAACAGCAGAACGATAGCCCACAGAAATATAAATGCGCATTCAGCTAAATCCTTTATTCAGTTCGAATCCAAATTAGAACAAAATACAAACTAATCTAATCTAAAATAAAATGGAAAGAAAATGAAAGGAAAATAAAAGAAAAGAAAAATAAAAATACAAGAGCCTTCAGCAACCCAGATTTCTCTTTCAAGTCGCCAAGAGCTGCGTTTCTTTTGGTAGCGACCCGTGTTATAGGATTACGAAGTTGGGCCTAATTTCGATGCATTTCTTTTGGACCTTAGTTAGCGCCCGATGGGCTAATGCTGTCGCGACATGTCGAGCCACCGTCGCCCGACCTACGTTTATTGTCGCAGTCCTTGTCGCAGGAGCCTCTATGTGGTTGCGACATGTCTTAAGTGAAAGCTGGTGTCGCGACAGCTTGATCTTGTCGCGACCTCTTCTCATTGAAACTCATGTCGCGACAACTTACTGACGTCGTGACCTTCTGGTCCATGCAGCTGATGTCGCGACATCACGGAATTGTTATCATGATTTCCATTGATCACGATTGTTATTAGCGGCTTGACGATGTTGTCAGCGACCTGAGTCTTCTTGGTGATGTCGCGACAACCAGGTGTTGTCGCGTGCCTTATCTTACGTGGAATTGTTATCAGCGACAACTTTCTCCTTACAAGCGATGTAGCGGCTGCCGATGTAGTGTTGATATCGCGGCGCATCCGGATGTCCGCGACATTATGTCTTCTTGATTCACGGTTGTTTAACTTTGAGTTTCTTTCACTCCAGCTCATTTGTTTTCCAATTACCAGATTCATTTCTTATTGAGTTTCAACGATGCTGCTTTGAATCGCATTTTGATTCTTCCATCGGCTTAGCAACATTTGGTCCTTTCATCCTTATGCGTCGTTCTTGCTGCCACCTACTTCATTCCATTATATCAGTTCCGCTCTGCCACATTCTGCTCCTTTTTACTGCAATTTCTGCTTTCTTTTGGATTTCCTGCTGCACAAAAATTTGGTGAAGTTTATTCAGTTCACATACTCATCCAGGTCTTTATGTAAATTAATCAGAAAAATGGACTGAAAATAGATGACTTTTAAGCTCAAGTCAAACTCCCCCCGAACTTAAAATTTTCTTGTCCCCCAGCAAAGAAAAGAAAAGATTTGTTGTCCTCAAACAAAAGGACATTTTCTGTTCTATTATTTCGCGGTTGCAACCAATTTAATTGAAAGACTAGAAATTGCATTCTTTTCTGTGTATTCAGCTTCAAGTCCAGATCAAGATTAGTTTCTACTCAATCAGGTGTACATAACGAAATTGTTGAATTTGTTTTATAAACAGTAAGGTCAATTGATCCTGCTAAAGAGTAAGTTGGTTTCCTTTCTCATTTCCTTAATGAGTCAATTAACCTTAGGATGTTCATAGTTTGATCTTTTCTGATTTTCCAAATTCCATAGGCTTATTGTTCATATTGATCTCCACTAATATAAGTTATTACAACCTTGAATCCCGATCAAGTCTTTTGGGCTTGTAATGTTAGGCTTGGGTAAGGGGTAGGATGGATGGGATTTTTAGGTTAAGATTACCAATACTCCTTTTTCCTTTTCACTCACATACTGCCCTTTTTCTCCTTGTAGTTTCTTAAATAAACTCCCCCAAACTTCATGTTTGGGATACCGATGATTTTCTTATTCAGACGTATGTTCCATTCTCATTCACAAATTTAAAGCTGAGGAATTTTTTCTTTTTCTATCGCCATTCAGGAATAATGCAATGTTTTGTCTTCTTAGGCTTTCTAACACTCTTAGCGAACTTTGGGTTAGTAACTCCCATACCAGATGGCATTAGGGTACTAGGTGTTGAAACCCCCCTAAGAACTTAATTGTTGAAGAGTGAGCCACAGACAAACCTATTCCCCATGAGCTTTCTTTCCCTTTGTATTTTCTGATGTAGATCTTTTTCTCCTCATTCCCTTTTTCTATATTTTCTCTTTGAGTTCCTCGAGGTATGCTCCCCAAACTTTATTTCTTCCTCTCTCCTTGAATTCTTTGGTAATCACAGGTTCTTTGGAGGATTGATTCCTTAGGATGGGTTGGGGTCTTTATTGGTTGATTTTGAAAATAAGGCTTGTTTTGGCTCAATTTCTGGAACTAAAGTATATGCATCGGCGAAACTATATACGCGAGGATGGCTAGAATGGCTCAAACTTTCAAGGATGGCCCCTGCATCATTTCTTGTTGGTTGTATCACCCCTGGATTCGCCTTGATCCAATAATCTAACAAGTTCTAGAATTTGGGTTGATTAAGCGTAGCTAACCACGAGGATTTTCTTGATTCACATCGATTGGATGAATTTAAATGATGTTATTTCCAACAGGTTCCTTGACTCCTTTGGTAATACCCTGAGCTTCGAAAAAATTGTTTTGTTCCTTGATTGTATAGCCTTCCTTATCCTGGACTTATTAGCAAAAATTCAAACTAAATCGCAATTTATGCTTCAATTAAATTGCCTGTCATTTGGCTCTTATTCTGCATTGTGTAGAATTATTAAATTGATTCCCAAATCAGAAACTAAAATGAAACAGAAATATAATTCAGATATCATGAGCAACCAATTTACAAATCAGAAGGAAATCTATTCAAATATCAAACATTTCGATTTACAATCTGTTTTCTTATAGTTACACTGTATCTAAGTTCGAGAAAAACCCTTTATTTCTTGATCTAAATTCCTATCTCTTCTTCAGGAAGTTGCAGCCCCCGCTTCAAAATTTGGCTCACCAGACCTTGAGCTCCTTCAAGAGTGATTCGGCTGTTAACAAGGTTGTGCAACAAATTCGGCTGCCTCCCTTTTCTTTGGAGCTTCTTGGTTGATGGATTCTAACTAATCCATATTCCCTTCCATCTGACCATTCTTTTTATTTACACAGCGTTTTATGGAATAAAGAATGGAATTTATTTCTTTTTAAGGCTCCATTCATTCCATAAAACTTGTGTTAACCCATAGACTCTTCTTTTCTCTCATTCTCCTTTTCTCCATTCTCTTTGTTCATTTTTTTCTTCCCGTCGTTCTCCATCTTCTTATAGTGACTTTCATTTTCACAAGGAAGAACAACCATTTATTCTTTCTTTTATTTCCCATGAATGAATTCGTAGATTCCTCGAACACTCTTCGGGTGTTTCCAATGGTTCGTTGTTTGATATAGAATTTTGAGCGTTTTCCTCAAACTCATTAATTTCCACTCTGATTATTCCTAGAAATTGGTGTATTAAACACATTGGTTAATCGAATTTGAATTACGTTTTTACGCACTAATCCTTTATTTATTACTTTCGGATTAAATTCTTGTCTTCTCGTTCTTGGTGAGAATGTGCAACGTCATTAAATTTAGGGCAAATCGGAATGCCCCGGCCTAATAAATTTCCCTCTTTTGTCAGCGACAACTGCATTTGTCAAACGGCCCGATCTGCTGGGAGGACAAGTCATCCTCTGTATTTGCGACCTAAAATGTTTGTTTAAGATGTCGCGACAACTTCACTCTTTTGAAGGAATTGATCTTGTCGCGACATAAGTGTTTTGTCGCGACATTCAACTCTTTTTTTTTTTCTTCCTTCAATTCTGACTAAGTCACAACATCAACTTCTGTTGCGACATCAGCTTCTGTCGCGACAGAAGTTTTTGTCGTGACCTAGTCTGCATTTGCCTTAAATTTAAAGGAGCGAGGCTTTTCATTCTTTATCGGGTTCTGCAAATTCTCGGTATCAACTAAATCAATTCCACCGCGGCAATTCAAACATATATTCTATTCACTTTCACGGAAATTTGTATAGGAAAAGAATGCTCCCCACTTTTTCAAAGCTCCTTCACATTAATTCTTTGGGTTGTCTGGAATTGTCTCCTTCTCTCCTTCCTTTGCATTTTTGCTCACGCATTCTGCAACATTTACAGAAAGGATTTAATTAAACAAAAATTAACTTCCATATTACTAACTAATCACTATAAAAACTAAAGAAAACAAAATCTAGGTGAATTCTAAAAAAAATATTCCACAGTCTAAAGTAAAAGCAGAAATTAAAGTCTACATGGGTTTGCCTCCCATCAGGTACGCTCGATTTGAGTCCTTAGAATTTGGACTTGCTGTTTTGATTTTCTTTTTCTCTCAATGAACCAACTGTAGCTCTTCTTTTCTTTCTTCCCTGCTTTGATAATGCTTCAGTCTTTGTCCATTGAAATTCCTCCCCAGCATCAGTCTTGAGTGTTACTGCTCCAAAAGTAGTGCTTGACACTGCTTGTATATGGTCACTCCACCTTGATGTCCAATTTTCACGGGAACAATATTAGTGCAGGTTAAATAAACGAACTCGATCCCCTTCTACAATTCTTTCCTAAGAATCCTTTGATCATGCCATTTCTTTGTCTTGTCTTTATAGATCTTAGCATTATCATAGGCTTCATTTCTCTCGATTCTTCCAGTTCATTCGGTTAGACGATCTCTTCCTTTGCCCGTTTGAAATCGAGTCGGCTTCTTGATGGCCCACATAGCCTTGTATTCTAATTCAAAAGGGAGGTGACATGGCTTGCCAAATACCAATCTATATGGGGACATCCCAATGGGAGTTTTGAATGCAGTCCTGTAGGCCCAAAGTGCATCATCAAGTTTGGAAGACCAATCAGCCTGCTTGAAGTTACAGTCTTTCCGAGGATCTTTAATCTCACATTGGAAATTTCACCCCTTGCCCGATAGTCGGGGATGATAAGCTAGGCTCATTATATGTTTGATCCCATATCTGCTCATGAGCTTTGCAAAACTTGTTTTGCAAGTGGCTTCCCATCATGATGATAGTTAAGGTGTTCCAAATACGCTCGATATGTTCTTTACGAGAAACTCACAAGCTGTATTAACATCATTTCTTGGGCAAAATATGGCTTCCACCATTTAGAAACATAATCCTTCTTGCTTGATATATCGGGTTTCCAAATGATTGTGGAAAGGGTCCCATAAATCTATCCCCCATACATCAAAAATTTACCACCAATATGCCTATCGTAGGGGTATTTCATTTCTAGCGATATTTCCAATCTTTTAGCATATCACATAATTTCACCATTCGGTATAGTCCACAGCTTGATTGGCCAATAAAATCACGATTGGGTATCTTATAGTACATTCTTTCTCCAGAAAAATACCCCCCATATGGTGATGCATGGCATTCATTCATAATTATACTTTGTTCACCCTCTGGCACACATCTTCTTATAATCATATCAGCACCCCTCTTAAATAATAGTGGGTCATCCCAGATATAACCCTATTTACATCAGTCTTGAGCTTTCTTTTACATTTGTTGGCTGAATTAAGGCTACTCCACAAAAGCTAAGTAATTCACAATATCAACATACCATGAATTTGGAATGACAATTGAAATAGTTGCTCATGCAGGAGAGTTCTCTCTTAGTCTTATCTCCTCCTCTTACGCTTGATTTCTTTCTATTGCAGACCCAGTGATGCGCTATCACATTATGCATCCTTTTTATCTTTAATCTCCAGATCAAACTCTTGCTGATGAGTAGCACCGCCAGGCGTATCGGTCTTGGCTTAGCTTCCTTTTTTGACATAAGATATTTGATGGCTACATAGTGCATGTGAACTATAACATGGGATCCCAGAATGTATGCCACTGAATTTCTATAAACAAACACTATAGCTAGCATCTCCTTTTCGGATTTGTGGAATAGTTTTCTTGTGCTTCATTGAAGGATTACGCTAGCATAGTATGGCTCACGAATATTTATCCTTTCTTTGCCCCAATCTGACCTCCATTGCGAAGTCAGCGGCATCACACATTGCCAGATCTCTGATCCCGATACGGGTGTAGCCATGATGGGTGCTTGAACCAATCTGATCTTGATTTCTTCAAGGCGACTTTGCGGGAATCATCAAAATTAAACTTTGTATCCTTCTCCGATGTCTTGCATAATTAGTGCAGCTATCCTTGAAATCTTTGATGAATCTCTATAAAATCGACATGCCCCGAAACTCCTTATACCTTTTACTGTTGTGGGAGGTGTTAAGGTTTTGATAATAGAAATCTTGGATTGGTCCACTTCTAGCCCTGTAGCAGAAATTTTATGACCAAGAACAATACCTTCTGTCACCATGAAATGGCATTTTTCCCAATTCAATGCTAGCTGTTTGTCCTTGCATCTTTGAAGTACTGTTTCCAGGTTGCTCAGACACTGTTCAAAACTGGACCCATACACTGTGAAGTCATCCATAAAAATCTCCATGACTTCCTCAACCAAATCTGAGAACATCGACATCATACATCTCTGGAAAGTAGCAGGGGCATTGCATAGCCCTAAATGGCATCCTTACGAAAACAAGGTACCATAGAGCATGTAAATGTAGTCTTTCTTAATTATCGATTGCAATTGCAATACAGTTTTCTTGCTGAATATCCATCCGGAAAACAAAAATGATGATGTCTGCTTGGCACATCTAGCATCGATCAATGAAAGGTAAAGGAAAATGATCTTTCTGGTTCTTTGTGTTCGGCTTCACGTAATCAATGCATATTCTCCATCCACATCCTTTGTTCTTGTTGCGGAATCAATTCATTTACGTCATTGCGGATTCTGATAAATCCACCTTTCTTTGGAACTACATGGTGGGCTAACCAGGGTATGCGAAGTACATAGGTCGAAACCGACATTTAACCATTTGAGCACCTCCTTCACGACTACCTCAGCCATGGTTGGATTCAATCTCCTTTGATGTTCAACAGTTGGTCTTGCACTCTCTTCTAGAAACTATTTTTATGCATGCATATTGATGGGTGATACCTTTTAAATCTTGATAGACCATGCTATAGACTCTTTATGCTTCCTTAAAATTTCCAGCAAACTTTGTTCCTGGCATCACTAAGTCGCCGAGAAATTGTGCGGTTTGTTCTTTGGCAACTCCAGGTAAGCATACTTTAAATGACTTGACAACTCTTTTAAAACTAGCCCTTCTTCATTGGTTTCTTGATGAAATTCCTTTTCTTCATTTTTGTCTCTTTGTTTTATCCCATTTTGTTCAAGACTCATCACCTTTTCAGTAGAATACAAAACCTTCAGGATACTGGAAATTCATCTCTTTTTCATTGATTGAAAGTTGGTCATTACAATCATAGTAAAAATCAGGTTGAGTAACATATACATCTTCTCTTACGACTTGATATCATCCCTTTCTATATCTAAATTCTTCTAACCGATTAAATTGAAGTCATTTGTCTCTTCTCGACTCGGCGTGAGGAATTCCCTTACGCATATCGATTCGTGCTCCGGTTGCTAAGAATGGCCTTCAGAACATGAGAGGGACTGTGAATCTTCCTCCATATCCCGATTATGATGAAGTCAGCTGGAAAAATAAATTTTCCAACCTTGACCAGCACATCTTCTATTATTCCTTCAGGTTTTGCCAGGGTTCTATCTGCCATTTGGAGGGTGACAGTAGTGGGAGTAATCTCCCCCAAACTTAACTTCTTGGCAATAGAATAAGGCATTAAATTTATACTGGCACCTGAGTCACAGAGAGCTTTCTGGAACTCAAACTCTCCAATGGTGCAGGGAATGGTAAAGCTCCCTGGATCCTTCATCTTTTCTGGTAAGCCTCTCTTGATCATAGCTATAAGTTTGCGGTCAAATTCGATTCCGGCTAGCCGGCTGATCTTCCTCTTTTTGCTCGATTATGTCTTTGAAAATTTTGCATAAGTGGCATGTTAACCACTTATGTGAAAGGCATCTTTGATTTCCGGCACGAAGGTCTTTAAGAACCTTGCAAACTGTTCCTCTATCTTTGATTTCTGCAGCCTCTGTGGAAATGGGACTGCAGGCTGATTGTTCTGGGTCTTCTTCTTGCTTCCTTCTTCTCCTGACAACTGTTCCTTCTTTCTTTTCCCTTCCAGTGTTTCAGCAATTTCTGGGCCTTCTTCTCCCTGGTTGCTTTCATCTTTTTCTGTCTTCTTTTCCAAGTCTTTCCATACGAGTACCTGACCATACAGTCTTTTGGATTCTTCTTCGTGTCGGTGGGAAGAGCATCACTCATCGATTTGCGGGTTTAGAACAGTTGCCACTATCTGTGTCCTCCGAGGTTCTTGAGAAGAAGCATTAGCGGTCTTCACGAAAAATTTGAGAATTGGCATTTGAGGCTTCCAGTGCACCCAAACTTTTTGTTCATGGAGAGTTTAATGGCTTCTTGTTGTCCCCCTATGAATTACCTTAATTGATCTTCAAATTGTGGAGCTCTCCCTCGACACGATGTTCATTCTGCTTCCCCTCTCCTTGCTCTTTGTTGGAACCTTGAGAGGTGGCTCTGCGTGCTCCCTTCAGCGAGGATCTTGTTCATGCATTTGGCCTTGTGAGGCCCCTCCACCATATGAAAAATTTTCATGGCTCCTCAGTGCTGGATGATAGTGTGCTGGTAGGTTAGGATTTGGTTTGAAGTGATAACTTCTTGGCTCCCAGTGCCAACCTCCTCGGCATCCTCAAAGCGATTCTTAAGTGGTACCTCGGCCCACTTCCTCTCAATAGTTCCCTCTCAAGCTGCTCTATTTCATGAGCAGTGCACATCTTCTCCTTGCTTGTCCATTCTATGCATGATGGCATCTAGCTTTGCTTCCATGGGTGTCATCTTACCTTTCGGCTCCATGACTCCTCTTCCTTTACTTGATTACTCTTGGCTACGATGGAGCTTCCATATTGCATTTAGCGGAGTCCTCGATCGAGATCTCTCTTGCCTCTTCAACGCACTTTTACGTTTGAATGCTCCACAACATGAAGCATCAATAATGCCCTTAGATGTATTATTCAAGGCATGATACACTATGTCCATATGGGTCTTCAAGTCTATCCCATGCATTGGACACCTCTTGAGCAACCTTTGAATCTTTCCCAAGCTCGTAAAGGCTTTCATCTTCCCCTTGCTGGAACACAATTATCTCCCTCCTTCTCTCAGAGGTGAGTGAAGGTGGAAAGAAATCTACCCAAGAAGGCTTCTACAAGAAGCTCCTCCCAAGTATCAAACGAGAACCATATGGTAGATATTCATACCATGTGGTTGCTGTATCTCTCGAAGAAAAATGGGAATAAATGCAATTTTATGACCTCACGGTCTCACCCATTCAACTTCAGTGTTTGCCATTCGAGAAACCTTCCCGGATGCTCATTTGGGTCTTACGCCCAGGATGACAGTGCTTGTTGTTCTTCGAACCATTATGTCGGTCGCGGCTTCAATTGAAGTGGCATCAGCTGGGCTGTCGTTGCGGTATTCATCTGAATAATTGGTCTCGAGTCCTCCATTGTATCGATTGATTGGAGGCCTTAAGGCATTTCTTGTTAGATTGTCGCCAGTCCCGGTCCGGCCTTTCATCGCGCCATGGGTGAGTTTTGACCTTTTAAGCCTTTCTCAAGCTTCTGAGTGTTCTTTCTAGTTCAGTATCTGCTGGAATCAGATCAGTGTTCTGTTTCCTATGCATTAAAGTTTTCCCTGAAATCAAAACACACTTACATTAATAGGATTAGTCAGGCCAACAAATATTTTCAATATGGCTTGTTAAAAGTTAGTGGCTAAAAATAACCTTTACATGAAAAACTATTTTTGTTCTTTTCTTTTAAATGTCCAAATTAGCATTTCCTTCTTTCATCAGAATATTGATCTACTAAATTCTTTCGATCCCCGGCAACGGCGCCATAAAACTTGTTAACTGGACCATATGATGTATACAAATTTATGACGTTATCACCAAAGGACTATTATCTAATCCCCAGGAAGCAGTGTAGTAAAACTTGTTGACTAAATCTATGGTGTTATGGATCAAAACGCCTATTCAAATTTATGACTTATTTTGGATTATTATCCTAGTCCTCATTAATAAAACCATAAAACTTGAATGTGGGTTTCTTTATCTATAGTGTTGATTAAAGATATTTCATAAAGTAAACCATTTTTCTTTGTGGTTTTGATCCAGGTATCTGTAGTACACGAGATCGAACAAGTAATCGTGGATTTACGAATCGGATATCGATCCCACAGAGATCTCTCAAGAATTTTTAGGTTAACTACCCCAACTACTTAAGCTCCATACTATTTGGGCGATAATACGATATTGGGTTTTGCTTTGAAAGCTTTGAGAAAAAGAATGATGTAAAAGAAAAATGAATGAATAAAATAGATTGAATATTGAAATATTAAAATAGCAAATTTAGATTGAGCAGTTATACTCTAAAAAGCATTGAATAATCGGCTATTGTGAAGAATCAATTCCTACGGTCTGTCTTTGTAACTTTTGCTTCACGAACTCTGATTTTAAAACTAGTCCAAGGATTAAGTTAGTGTGGCCCGGATCTCTCGAACCACACCGTTCATCATCTTACCTTAAGCTGTTTTCTCGAACCACGAGAGGTGAGATAACTACTTTTTAAATCTAGTAGCCTTGTTACGGGTATTTTCTTTCTCAATACTTCATACCCACAACTTGGGTACGCAAACTGAGCTCCTTAAATATAGTCATTGCGGAGGTTTGCCTTGTCTTGGTTCCTCGTCCTCAAAATTAGAGCGACACTCTTTCCTTAGTTAAATCCTTGCTAACACGGGATCGAATTCACTGTCGGGTAAGTGAATATACGCATACTTAAATTAATAACTCACTCAGCTCATTCTCGGTTACAAGTAGAAAAAGGATGTATTGATTTAAGTATCTGAGCACATTAGATCAGCGTGTCGAGGTTCAACTACCTTCAGAAATTGTTCGCCTCTCGGGAATGCCTTCTGTGTCACTCGAGAGGGCCTCACGGAAATCGGAAGGCTGAGCAATCTCGTTATAGATGCAAGGGGCGGCGTTGGGATCAATTCCAAGAAACAAGCAAAACCAGCAAGTCGATTTAATATATGAAGTTCGGCCATAATGAATAAAATCTTTGCGGGAAAGATAATTTAAACCCGATAACGTCAATTCAATGGAAAATTGGGTTTCTAAGTGCGATTATACCATACATTGACTTCTTGATCAAAGGAAAACCACTTTGTAAATCGAGCCCCGGATATTAGAAATCAAAAAATTTGTTTGGAACAAACAACCGAGATAGTAATTTTAAGAAATATAAATGCATTCGGCTAAATCCTTCTGACTAACGTTCGAATCCAAATTAGACGAAATACAAACTAATCTAATCTAAAATAAAATGGAAAGAACGAAAGGAAAATAAAGAAAATAAAAATACGGGAGCCTTGTTAGCCCGATTTCTCTTTCAAGTCGCGAAGTACGCGTTTCTTTTTTTGGTAGGCTTATTATTTAGAGGTTGGTTGGACCCTAATTCGATGCATTTCTTTTGGACCTTGGATTAAGCGGCCCGGTAGACTAATGCATCGCGACATCGAGCACGATCGCGACCTCTGTTCTTGTCGCAATCCTTGTCGCAGGAGCCTCTATGTGGTTGCGACATGTCTTAAGTGAAGCTGGTGTCGCGGCGCAGCTGTGTAGTGTTGATGTCGCATCGGATATTCAGCGACATTGTGTCTTCTTCTTCTTCACGAGTTGTTTAACTTTGAGTTTCTTTCACTCCCAGCTCATTTTGTTTTCAATTAAAGATTCATTCTTGTTGGAGTTTCAGCGATGTAACACGAATATGCATTTTTGATTCTTTGTCGAAGCTGCTTAACATTTGGTCCTTTCATCCTTATCGTCGTTCTTGCTACCCTGCTTCATCCCATTATATCGATTCAGCTCTGCCACGATTCACAACTCCTTTTACTACAAGTTTGCTTTCTTTTGGATTTCTATTTGCCTGAAATTTGGTGAAGTTTATTCCAGTTCTGCATACTCATCGGTCTTTTTTATGTAAAAATTAATCGAGGAAAAATGAATTTGAAAATAGATGACTTTAAGCTCATCACTAGGACCGAATCTTTAAATGCGAGGTTAAGTTATGTCGGCTAGAGATTGCCTCGCTAGGCTTAGATCCTCCTGAGCAGTGTGCGTGGATGTGCAGGCATAATAACGAGGCTAAGGATCATGCTTGGTATTTTGATAGTGCCAACAGGTATAGAGGCTCAGTCTGGCCTTATGAGAGTGCTAGTAGGATATCAGCTATATCTGGACTTTTATGAGTGCCAGCATGCTAATAGCCACAGTCTGGTCTTCGAAAAGTGCCAGCAGGATATCAGCCATATTTGGACTTTGTGAGTGCCATCAGGATAAGAGCCACAGTTTAGTCTTTGAAAGTGCCAGTAGGATTGATTACTACCTAAATAGTGTTGTTTCATACTCTTAAAACTCCGGGTTTGAGCACTTTTTGCATAGTAATCAGCCAAATTGACCTAGTTGGCACGTTAATGACCTAGTAATGCTTTTGATTAATTTTATAGCAGTTTTTGTAGTTTTCACAAGCTATAAATATTGAAGATAGGGATGCAACTCAAGCATGAAGAAATCTATTGGAACACAGAGCTACAGAACTAGAAGGTAGAAGGCAGAAAGAGAAGCAAACAGAGAAGAAAGAAACAAATCCCTATCAATTTCGCAAGGGTTGTGAAATTTATTAACCCTTGTGAAATTTCGTGGGAATTCTTCTACCATTCTTGTTGACTTTTGTTGCTCTTTTTGATTTCTTCCCAAACTATCCCTATATAATAGTTACTTGATTTTGAAAATTTGGTAATTTATATGGTTTGGTGGTATATAATCCCCAACTTGACACTTTAATAAGGGATCATGGAAAATCTTTCGATTATCATTTTTATTTAAATTTTGGGAGGCTTGTCAAACAAGATCCTGTTTTTCTTTCCATTTTCTCTCATTTTCTCGCTAGCCAAACACCCCCTGAGGATGACAACATAGAGGATGAGTGGCTAAACTCTCTCCTTTCTTGAAGTAGAAGGCACTGGGCAAGGGAACCTGTGGTAAAGCAGGGGCCCTCATGTTTTCAACGTAGGTATTCTCTTTCATTGAAGTTCTCTCCTCCAACTTTAGGTTTCAATCCCTTCGATTCACCTTGAATGGTTTAGTATATAGTACTTTATGGTTCATTGGATGCTTATTGCTAGATCTAGTGATGTTGATTAGTTATCATTTATGAGCCATTGGAATGTGACTCAAGGAGATAGGTTTTTAACTGACTACGAACATTAATGGACATTGAATGCCATTTGCAAAGGATAGTTATTGAGGGTCAAGTTTTATAGTTAAACCAAAATCCGATTCGGGAGGTAACTATATGTTAATATCCCCAATGCAAGGCAAAGACCCCGAGAACCCCTCATTTTCCCTAGGGACCCAAACCCAGTTACCTAACACTTGGAATTCTTTCTCTATTTTTACTTCATTTTAGTTACGATTTCGACTACCAAAACCCACTATTTTTATCCAATCCCAATATCCTAATTATAATCACCATTGTAAACTTGAGTATTAGTCATTTCATAAAGAAAACTCATCCCTATGGACGATCCTAGAGCCGCTATACTATAGTAACATTCTCACGTTAGTGTAAAAATTATTAGGGTTATAAATTTTGTTTATTTAAGATACCCTTTTATTTAAGATACCCTACTGGCTACGAATCAAATGGACAGGAATCTCAATGCATTCAGGTCCATGAGGGACCACATACACCCTCCACGAATGAGTGCACCCTCCTGCATTGTGCCTTCAACTGAGCAAATGGTTGTTAGGCCTTACCTTGTGCCACTTCTTCCCACTTTTCATGGCATGGAGAGTGAGAACCCTTACTTGCACATGAGGGAGTTTAAGAAGGTTTGTAACACCTTCAAGGAGGAGACTGTCATAGTGGATCTAATGAGGCTCAAGATTTTTCCTTTCACACTGAAGGATAAAGCCAAAATTTGGCTCAACACCTTGAGGTCAAGAAGCATATGAAACTAGACAGAGATGCAGACTGAGTTTTTAAAGAAATTCTTCTCCACTCATAGAATAAACAATTTGAAGAGGTAGATTTCCACCTTCTCAGCCATTGAAAATGAAAAATTCTATGCATGCTGGGAGAGTTATATGGAAGCACTTAATCCTTGTCCCCACCATGGGTTTGACACATGGCTCCTACCATGAAACAATTGCTAGAGACTATGTGTGGATGATATTTCTTAAGAAAAAATCCAGAGGAAGCTTTGGATTTCTTGAATTATGTAGCTGAAGCTTCAAAAGGTTGGGATGAGCCTAACCTAAGGGAGATGGAAAGAATGAGACCTCAATCCAGTACAAGGGGTGGCATGTACTATCTTTTAGAGGACATGGACATGAAAGCCAAAGTTTCCACCTTAACTAGAAGTTTGGAAGAATTGGAAAGGAGAAACCCACATGAGGTGTAAGTAGTGACTGAGATTTCTATGCCAAACAAGCCATTCTTCATTTGTCAATCCACTGAGCATCTGGGAGAACAATGTCCAACTATTCAGGCAATGAGCGAGATGTTAGTGGAACAAGTGAATGTTGTTGGTCAATTCAAACCATCAACCTTGGTAAAAATGATATGGCAACACTTACAACCTTTAGGCCCGGAGAAAATCACCCAAATCTCTCCTAGAAACAAAAACCTCCACAGTATGCACCACCTACTCCTCCACAATATGCTTCAACTTCTTAGCCATCACAACCACAACCAAGTTCTCCAGTTGAGCAAGCCATCCTGGACCTTAGCAAAGTGGTGGGTAACTTTATGGAAGAGCAGAAAGTTATGAATGTGCAGTTAAATCAGAGAATTGATATTGTGGAAAGCACTGTGAACAAGAGAATATAAGGGTTCCAGAATGAAATTGCCTAAAAATTTGACAACCTGCAGTATTCCATCTCAAGTCTCACCAATTAGTAGCAAGTGCAAGAAAAAGGCCAGTACTTTTACTTGATGAATCCTGGGGAATCCACCCGGGTGGCAGTACAGTGAAAAGTGCTCCTAAAATGGAAATGAGGTGCCATTGTCCTCTGAAAGTAGGTAGGTTGAGTCAAATCAATGCCTAAACCACTTGATGGCTATCAGGACAAGGAATGAGGAGCACAGAAAAAATAAGTCCAAGAGGATGTGAGTGAAAGAGTGCTCTGTATTTTTCTCAGAATCATGAAGTAAAAGAAGTTAAACAACCTAACTAAATTTTGGAAAGTATTTAAAATGGTGAGATTAATATCCCTCTTCTATACATAGTCAGAAAGATTCGGCCTGCCAAAATTTCCTAAGGACTTGTATCTGCGTAAATCAGGAATTTGGGAATGTGAATAAAACCGCTTTCTTGATAGAACAGGTGAGCTCCATCATCCAATGTAAGACCCTAGTGAAATATAAAGATCTAGGATCTCCTACCATTTTAGTGAACATTGGGGGAACTTGTGTAGAAAGGGCATTATTAGATTTGGGGGCTAGTGTCAATTTGTTGCCTTACTCAGTCTACAAGCAGTTAGGGCTGGGAGATTTGAAGCCCACTACCATCACCTTGTCTTTGGCGAACAAATCAATAAAAATTCCAAAAGGGATAGTCGAAGATGTTTTAGTGAAGGTGGATAAGTTCTATTATCCTATGGACTTCGTTGTTCTCGATACCAAGCTAGTGGCTACATGAGCCAATTATGTGCCCATCATACTTGGGAGGCCATTCTTGGCTACCTCGAATGCTATCATCAACTACCGGAATGGAGTCATGCTGCTTACGTTTGACAACATGACATTGGAGCTCAACATTTTTCACTTAAGCAGCAAGCATAAACCATTAGAGGAAGTTTGCCTGATTGGCACAAGTGAGGAGAAATCAGCTTAGAACCCAAGAGATTTGATGGAGATATGAGAGTTTGATGAAGGAATTATTGTCTAAATACCTTCAATATCTACTAATTCCACCAAATACAGTTATTAATTTCAGATAAGCAAGTTTTCTTGAAAATACTGGGTTTGAGTAGACTCGCCTCGAGACCAGTAGAGTCCACTTCTTTTTGTTTTTTGGTTTTATTTTATTTTACATTTTCTTTTTATTTGATTTTATTTAATCTTTAGATTTCATTTTGTGTGTTTAGTTAATTTCTCAAAGCAAAGAGGTCCAGTGGTATGTTGCAAAATTTCAGAGGCTGTGTAGTATGGTTGCAAATGCGAACTCCTGTTGTTTTTCTCGGCACTCTGATCTCCCACCAGTTCCTGTGTAATCCAAATGACTCTTCACGCCTCTCCACCCTTTTTATCCTCCACCATCTCCCGAACCTTCTCACATTCATCCAAACCTTTCACCATCCTAACTCCTTTCACTCCCTCCCACCCAAAATACGCCCCTCGGGAGAATCCATCCTCCCTTCCCCGGGGTCTCCTCCCCGCGGGTAACACCTCCTCAGCCTCCTCATCCATCCGTAGTCAACAATGGCAAAGACCCGAGGGAGGCCACAACTCATCCTCCGCATTAACTGCGGTGAGGCCCTCCCGGGCCGTGGTACACGCACCACCGCCAAGGTCGCCAGACTCCCCACCGACCCCCGCAGATCCCGCTAAAAATCTCCCAAGTCGGGCCGCCTCCACCCTCCCACCCAGCGAGAGTGGTATGAGAGACACCTGACTACCAGGCCCAAAGATCCTCTCACACATGACCAAGGCTCACCACCTCCAATCTGGCATAGACCTCACTGAGAGTCTTCTCCTCCTGGCCCCACTGTAAGTGCCTCCATGTCTCCTCCACTCCGTGAGCTCACCAAGACTCAATGTCAATTGCTCCATTTTGTCTCTCTGTATGAGGCCACTTCCTCAGGTTCAATAAAAGGAAACACCAACGTCAGTAAGGATTTCCACAACGACATCTTTAAGATATTCCACTTTTTCTTGCATTCGGCCTGAGTTTCCTGGGACTCATGGGCTTATTCAACATAGCCTCTTAGAGCTATTTTTATAAATCCTCACCAATTGTTCTATCCGAGGGTAATGATTGACTTTCTACCACCACAGATATCCCATGGTGAGCGTTAATCCCACCGCTTATCCCGCATTCACCATCGTCAGTATCCTGGGTCGCCATATAAATTACGCCGTGCTTTTCACCTTCTGCTGATCCCCAGCCACTCCGCTGACATGTGGCATATCCTTGCCCGGAGACGGGCCCGAATCCTTTCCCGAGACACACATCATCTAGCCCTATTTTTGTTCCGTGACAACTTCCACTGTGGATGCGCTTTTATGGACCGTATATCATGGCCCAATCTAGCTTTTCTTCAGGCCATCCCTGAGGCCTATGCCTCCGTGATTTCTGAGGGCTTTTGGTTTAGCCCCTAGAGCTTATTATTATGACATCCCTCTTCCACTCTCGGGCTATAAGATACACTGAAAAGCAACTTCTCACAGAGCCGAGACCATTATCTATCAGTTGCTCGCAGCCGTCAGCCATGTATTGGAGCACCTAGGCTTTCCGGTTGAGCCCCATCGAGAGTCCCATCGAGTTTACAAGGCCACATTTATTATCGAGAAGTGGAAGTTTGTGCCTGTGTGGCCCCCTCTCTTCCCAGATGAGAGTACTCTCCTACTGAAGTGTGCATCCCAGATCCACCACGTGACGCAGCCTCGCCATAGGAGCTCCCACCCCTACTGTCACTGGCCACGCCTCCCGACTCAAAAGCCTGCCTCCTCCACAGTCTACAAAGACACCCATATTCACTCAGCCTCACTTCCAACTGAGACTCCCACCTCCTCTTCACCACTGCAAAAATCATCACATCATCTGCCAAGATTTTCAAGCACATGGCGCTGGAGCCACTTCAAGGCGGTTACATCCTTCTGGCCATTCAAGCATCGTGACAAGTTGTTATGGCCGGAGAGGATGGCTTGCACTGAAGCTGTCCTTGCTCAAAATACAGCCATCCTTGCTCAGGTTCAACAACAACACAATGGCTTACCACTCATCCCTCTCTCACCCCCAAGAAGAACAACCGTAGAGAATCACAGTTATACTGGCTCAGCCCCATTAACTATACTCACCCCTCCAAATGCCAGCTATACCACCTACAACTCCAACAGTTATCCCAATTCCCCTTGCCGCTTCAGCCACTCCACTAGCTACTCATCCTTCCGCTTTGGCTCAAACACGTATCTGAGGATGAGGTTTCACCTACCTACTACTGTAGGTATCATTTTCTTCCTTTAGTTTCCACTCAAACCCCCATCAATAGTACAATGTCAGTATTCGGTCGGGGGAGAGTTAATCATTGAAGTGCCAGATGCTTATGTTTTGAGTAAGTCCATTTTGTTTTTAGTTGGAACACGTGCAGTAGCTTATGTTCTTTTAGTACAAGTACAGTATTTTTAGTTTTCTTGTAATTACATGTTTTAGTTGTTAAAGTTCACTTCACTTCACACAAATTTTTTTTTTGTAATGTTTGACTTCTATATGAGAATTGTGTTTGTTCTAATGCTATTTGATATGTTGTATTATAAGAGTGTTTATTTATGTTGATGAACCAAGGTTAAAATTCTCTTGTTCAACCCATTGCTCATTTTGAACTAAACACACACTATACACATTAGGTTTCAATTATAAGCTGAAAATTTGTCTTGCCTCCTAAGCCCAGCAAAAATATGGCCTAGTACTTTTAACCACCTTTAATAGTTTGGGACCCCTGAATAAAAGACTACCTAGTTCAAAAAAAAAAAAAAAGAAAAAAGAAAGAAAGAAAAGAAAAAAGAAAAAAATTGTCGTGGACACTTCGCCGCTCTTAGAAACCTCGAAAACCGAGGGGTATATACTGTGAAGTCTTTAAAGCCCTGTAGTCAAACCAACTGGTTGGAGTCACCTCACTTCACTGCTCATTACACTCCGGTGGATAGGTGGAGTTTAGCAATTATATGTTTCAAAGTCCAGCCCACATACAAAAGTCTAAAACCCCGAAGAGTTAGTGGTTAAGAGATCCTTAAGTGACTTGATGCCCTTACACCTAATTGGAGTCATCTGACATGGACCCCCCATTACATGGACATTTATGAGTTCGACTCCCTTAGCATTGCACCCCTACAACACAAAAAGGGTTGTAAAATAAAGTCAAGGTCCTGATCTATTGAGGTTAGTTAATTCTGCCAGTGTATAAAAAAAGAACTAGGGGAGTACGCTGGGTGCATCATGTTTGAAAACCAATCAAGTTAACACACTTAGGTTTCTATGGAAGGTTTCAGGTTGGTTATCAGATAACACTCTTTCGATACTTGAATAGTGTAAGGCAGCACACACCCTTCAAGATAGAAGGTCTTGGGTAGGATGTTGGTGACTCTTTGTTGAGCATTATCCTCATTTTATTTGCAAAAACCATATATATATATATATATTTATCTTGGTTTTGATTGCTTTATTCTTCTTTTCATTGTTATGTACATCTCAATGTGTTGGTTGGGAGGAGTTATTATTTCACTCCAATGTTGTTGTGTTTCATACTCTTAAAACTCTAGTTTTGAAGACTTTATGTAGAGGGTCTACCATAAATTGACCCATTTAACACATTAATGACCTAGCAATGATTTTGATCAATTTTATAGCAGTTTTTGTAGTTTTCACAAACTATAAATATTGAAGGTAGGAATGTAGCTTGAGCATGAAGAAATCAATTAAAAAACATAGCTATAGAACCATATGTATGTTGCTTAACGAGAAGGAAACGTGAGAAGAAAAGAAGCAATCTCCTGTCACTGCAAGAAGCAGTAGAAATCTTATTAACCCTGTGAAATTCCGTGGTCGCGAATTTTCTCTACCAGCTCTGTTGACTCCTTGTTGCTCTTTTGATTTCTTCCCAAACTATCCCCATGTAATACAGTTTTTTTGCTTTTTTGAAAATTTCTGTAATTTGTATGGTTTTGGTGGTATATAATCCTCAAACAACACTCAGAAGGATCTTGAAAATCTTAGTATTTACTTTGCTTAAATTTAGAGGTTGTTTGTGGGGCTCCCTTCCATTTCTCACAACAAACACCCTTTGATGACAACCTGTGAGGATGAGCTTCTGGCTTAAACTCTCTTTCCCTTTGAGGGGCAGGCCGGCAAGGAACTGTGGGTGTGCTGTGGGCCTCATGTTTTCAACGTAGGTATTCTCTTTCATTGAAGTTCTCTCCAACTTTAGGTTTCTGCAACCCCTTTCTATTCACCTTGAATGAGGTTAGTATATGTGGTAAGCTTTTATGGCTCATTGGATGCTTATTGTTAGATCTAGTGATGTTGATATGTTAACATTTGGCGAGCTATTGAATGTGATCAAGGAGATAGGTTTTTAATCGACCACAACATTAATGGACATTGAATTATTTGCAAAGGATAGTTATCGAGGGTCAAGTTTATAAACCAACCGATCTCGGGAGGTAACTATATGTTACTATCCCTAATGAGAGAGGAAACCTCAGAACCCTCCCTTGCCCTAGTGGACCCAAGCCCAAGATCTAACACTTCATGGAATTCTTCTCTATTTTTACTCATTTTGTGAAGTTATGATTTCACTTACTAAAACCTCACTATTTTTATCCAATCCCAATATCCAAATTATAATCACTCAAGCAAACCCAAGTATTAGTCATCCATAAGAAAACCATCCCCTGAAGATCCTAGAGCTGCCAGTCATAGGGCAATGCTAATAAGGTAGTATTAGGTTATAAATTTTGTTGATTTAAGATACCCTACAGGCTACGAATCAAGGATATCGGGCCATATCCGACTTTAGAGTGCCAAGACTAAGAGCCATAGTTTGGTTGTTGCCGGTGAGGGATAATATCAAACTATACTGATTCTCAGAGCTTAGTAAAGCTAGGAACCAAATGTACAATACTGGGAGCGGTGGTGGATGCCACTATATCATGACTTTGTGAGTGCCAGCAGGTTAGGAGCCACAGTTTGGTCTTTGGAAAGTGCCAACAGGATATCAACAATATCTAGACTTTTATGAGGAGACAGTTGCAAAATTTCACAATTTTTTAAAGGCGGTCTTTATTGATGGTATCACTTTTAAATAAAATTTTACTAGTAATACCTCTTCAGATGTGTGGCATTCCAAGATTCTGTACATAAAATTCCGCTTATTCAATCAGAGGATCTGGTCAAGCCCCTAATTCTGACCACCGTATAGAACCCTTCCGTAGTTAGCTGAAACTTTTCGTCCGTTACTGGTTAGCCATGTTTTTAAAGACTCTTCTCAAGACCAGCTGTGCCCCCGTTGAATGTTCGCGCTTTACCCGCCAAGCAAACACAAGCTCAACCTTGCTAATATGATGTAATATGTAATAAACGCAGCCTTCGCGGATTTCTTCGTCACTATATCCGTGGCAAAGCTTAGCAATATCTTCATTAGCTTTTTTCAGGTGAATTCTTGATCGGCGGCATCCCGACTTATGGGGATTATAGCCTTCATCTCGTGCGGTGAAGTGACAATTCTCGATTTGCTGTTGGTGTCATTCAAAGGACTCGGTAGCTCATCTACTCATCACATAAATGCTTTTTCAAAGCTGCTAGAGATTCTTGTTGAATGATTTTGCATGGTCGTTGCTTTGTGGGTACTACAGGGTTGAATACAAGTTCTTGATTTTCAAATCGTTGCAAAAGTTCTTATATACCCTGCTATCAAATTAGGGCCCATCATCATCACACACTAACAGAAATTTCAATCCACAAACATGTTCTTCATACAAACTAGACGACATCTTTTTCTTTGATCGAGGCGAAGGCTTCAGCTTCTACCCATTTATTGAAATAGTTTGTCGCTACTAGTAATAGCTTCTTTTATGTCACGGTAGCCACTGCAGATGATATCAATCCCTACTAGGGTGAAGGGCCAAAGAGCTCGCTATTATGGCTGTCTGTGTTCTGCCGGCACCCCCGAGATGGGGCTTGTCAGAACACCACATCGAACGAAGTGGTCAGGCCCTCATGGCTGGCTAGTACTCGGGTATGGGCCTCTGGCTCCAAAGTTCTAATTCCCCAGAGGCTTCAAGATATTCCTTCATGGAGAAGCCAATGCATAGTGCCCCTACTGAGTTGTGAGACATTTAAGATACAAGCCGCTTAGGGAACATTTATACAATTACCTGTTCACTAGGGAAAATCGAGCCGCCTGAACCTAAGTCTTGTGGACCTTGACCTTGTTATTTGGGAGTTCTCCCATGCTTAGGTAGCGGACTATTGGAGCCATATAGGAGGGACATGCTTCTTCTATCTACGTTCACCACATTGCGCGTGGTGTGACTATTGGTAATAAATAGGAAGAGCACTTTTTCTTTGGATTGGTGGGGGCGTGTCTTTGCCTAAGGCGTCGCCTTTTCGTTTGAACGCCGGATATGCTCGAGCTTCATTTGTGAAGCTTTCGGTCGGAACTTAACGAGCATACGCCTTTTCCATGTGTTAGTCCCTTGTTTCATATTCCCTGTTGACCTGACTAACAACTAGCTGGGAATCGCTTTAGTACTGATTTATCTTTTGAGAGATATGGAGATGGCGAGTACATCTTGGCTAAGTTATTGTTTCCATGTAAACCTCATATGAGATCTGCAGTTGCCTTTCTGCTCACCACAGTTGAACTTTAGTTGCAAACAACAAAACAGTTACAATGAGAAGCGCCATCTGGCAAGATCACGATTGAAGTCTCTGGGGTCACGTCTCTTGGGGGATCTCTCTTTAAAAAGTCACGCCAATATCGTCCTTTATTGCCAAGTGGGGTTTTGTACTAGATGTCAACTCATTTTAGTTGATAGCTGTCGGCCATCTTCCTAACCAGTCGGGTTTATGTATGGTGCTTCACGAGGGGAATTCGACGCGGCGATAAGATGTGCCGAAGTAGGGCGGAGTTTTAACGCCATACGCCATGCGGGAAATTTGCGCGCCACACCTTTCGAGATAAGGTATATTGAGTCTTTGCCTAAGAGAAAGATTTGCTTACGAAGAAGACTGGTTTCTATTTCCGGTTTTCATCTACTTTGAATAAATTTTGCACTCCAACGAGGACATGTGACTCACATGTAAAGATGAAGCATCACACACTTTCGGGGCTAGCGGAATTGGCGGTTCGGTGAGATTTTTTTAATTGCATGAAGCCCATGGCATTCCATACTCCCGGCCGGTCTGTTTGGCCCCTTTAAGTGGTAAAAATAAAGCTAATTGGTCTATAAAACGAGAGATGAAATGCCTTACATTTTATGTCGGCGGTCGGTTGCTGCCTCCTTTCTAGAGGTAGAGTCTAGATTTTCAACCAGCTCTATCTTTAAATAAGTTGGCTTCAATCTCTCTATGTTGTACCACCAGCTATTTTTGAACTAACTCTAAGCGCACACTTTAGGATTGAGGTTTCATACATTATGTGCCACATGACTCAGTTTCTTGTATGTTGCCGATATGATCGGAGATTCTTTGGATTTAATAGCACATCGCCCAGGTATAGACTTCCATGGTCTTGCCATTAGTGAATTCCGAAATATCTTTGTCACTAGTCTCTGGTGACTTTAAGGCTCGCGCCGTCGCACTAACGAGCCGGTTACGGTCCTCACTTTTTTTTTGGAGTCATTGAATAATCCATCTGACTAAATACAGTTCTTTCTTTATTAAAAACACATTTACGAATACTCATTTTATAGAGGATAATTGTCATATGAGAATCATATGAAGTGAATAACTTTAACAAAGGGGCCCGTTATTTGTTTGAGTACATTTTCATTCAATATGGCATTTCATGCCCACTTGCTACATTCCCCACTTTTATAGAATACAACATTACAGGCCGTTTTCAATATCAAAATATTTCAAAAATGGTTTTTGTACAAAGAGTCAAATCAATTTCATGTATGCCGTGTGGCCAGGAGCTTTACTTTATCCTCCATATAACACTAGTGATGACTACGATTCACTTTGTGGTGATCTCATTATACATTCTCTAGAGTACTGCGATGATAAAAACAGCGCTAAGAAAAACACATTTTCATGCCTAGTGGGTTCTATATAGTTCTCTTATTCAGTTTATTATAAATCATGCAATTTTTAACGAATGCTTTTGAATCTTTTGGACCGTCAATGCATCTAATACATATATTCATTTCATATACATTCATTTACGATTTATTGATCATTCCAAATATGCAATAAATCATTCAACATACAAATCATGCGCACAAATTTTCTTATCAATTTTTCCCTTAAGCGAATTTTACTTCATGCTTCCGGGCACGGGATAGCAGATATAGGCTGGTACAGCTGAAGTATAACACATACATAAAAACATTTGAACATAACCTGATGCAGGTCTATGATGTGACTAATTATTAAAAATCAATTCGTGAACACTACCAATAATGTCTGTGACTCTGGATCGGGAGTGTTTGTTATTACATTCGTTCATGATGCGCTAATTTGACCTTTATTAGTATACCAATCTATCCTTAACATGAATTTAACGGTTAACATTTTATTAAGGGGGTTTAAATCATTCATAGCAAAATACAATATAGTATATACATCTATATACAAATAATTCATTTTTCAATATTCATGCAATTTTCCATATGCAAATCATTCACAATTAATTACCTCAAATCAATTAAAACACTTCAATATGCAATTTTTTTTTCTTATAAATCATTTCAGAAATTCAAATCATTTTGTAATCATTCAAACACTTTAGAATTAGAGAGAGAGAAGTGAAGAACAAACCAAAAATATTATCATCCTTCAATTCCTGTCATCGGAATCTAAACCTCAACTCGGGCTTTTCTCTTCAATAGCCCTTGATCCATCACAAATGACAATCATATATTAGTTGGGTATTCTAAGGTTTCCGGTACATTGTTCCTTTCATTTTTCCCCATTTCCTCATCCTTAGACATTCTTATCATTCTTTTTAGACGTTGATATGCCTCATTTTGACGAATTTTCTGGGTTCAATGGGGTCCAAATTTGGATACACTTATTCTAATAAGATTTGTTGTCCTATAAGTCTAGTTTACCCAAAATTTGAATTACTCGGTCGGATGAGTATTGACCGTATTTATGGCATAAATACAAAACACTCAAACACAAAACTGTGCAGAAGAAACGAGAATTATTTCGAAAACCAAAGTCTTACTTTGAAGAATTGCGGGTTCAATGGGGTCTAAATATGGATACTACTTATTTGAGATTTTGACACAAGTCCTAGTTTGCAAAAATTTGAATAACTCAATTTAGATGAATAGTGGCTAATTTATAGCTAAATACCACAAAACTATCAAACATAAGTGTATGAGACCAACCCGGAAATTGACACAGCAGGCCTCACTTTTATAGTTTCGGTCACATTGAGATTCTAAATGTGAACCACTTATTTCAAAGATTTTTTCTCCTGAAGTCGTTCAGAGAAATTTGAATCACTCAGTTCGGATGGTGATGGACAAATTATAGCGAGGAACAAAACATGGTTTTAGGAAAATTTTGTGATGTTTCACCCTAAAACTCAACATTTCCTTATTTGAGGATACAACCAGTAAACGGCAATAAAAAGCAACTTTTATTAAAATTTGGGGTTTCCCCAACGAACAAGAAAATGTGGTTAGGGTTTGGTTTACTTACCTCAATCTCTTCCAATCTTCTTCTTTCTTTGATCTTTAATCCTTGATCCTGGAAAATCTTAGTTCTTTCCTTCTTCCTCAACCACTGCATGTGCCTATTCTCTCTCCTTTGCACTAAAATATGGGTTGTAGCATTTCAAGACAAATTGTTATTTTGTCATTGCAGCTAAGGTCATGTTTGGCTACACACTAATTCATCATTTCTCTTTTTTTTTTTCATTTTAAGCTTCCATTTCTGCTTTCATTTTCCTCTTCATTTGATCTTATATATGCTGGCATACATTCTCATTATGACGCCGGTCCTCATTGACATTTACCAATTTTTTGTGCATAAAATTTCGAGGTTTTTATCATTCTTCGTTTTTAATATTTGAACTCTAGAAAAATTAATTTATTTTATTTGACATCTAGACATGTTATCGCTATTAAGTATTTTCGAGTTCTGTATCCTCCTTAAAGAATTTTATTCATAAGTACTTTCATGATGATTAAGAGGAATTATTATTGCTGCTATAGCTTCCCAGTGGTTCTCAGTCTAGTGGTTTCTCCACCTTTTTACCAATGGGATTCACTTTTCTAGCCTCTTTCCTTCTCAGGCAGATCTCTCTTCTCTTCATACGTCGAATGAATCTAAGCTGTCGTCTCATTACATCGATAATTCGACTGTACCTCCTCAACATTGACACATGGAAAACATTATGAATTTTCCATCTGAAGTAAAAACTAATCTGTATGGACCCACTTTCTCTATCACCTCATATAGTTCGATGTTTCAGGGCTCAACTTGCCTTTTCCCCAAATCTGTACCTTCTTCCAAGCGTACTTTTAAAAATACTTTTGTTGATCTCATATCGAATATCCTTTCTTCTCATGCTCAAACCTCAGTTTTTGTCTATCTAGTAGCCACTTTCCAATCTTTCTCTAATCATTTCCACTTTTTCCTCGGTTTCTTGAATCAAATGAGACCAATTATCTTCTTCTCCGCTAACTCAGTTCCAACACAATGGGTGTTGCATTTCTTTCCTAGAGGCCTCATGGGCGCCATTCCAATACTGTTGGAAGTATTGTTGTACACAAAGTTTCAACTAGAGGAATATGTCTATCCCAAGCTACCATCGTAGTCGATCACCTTCTAACATATCTTCCAACCGGATCCTCTTTCCAGATTGTCCATGTCACTTTGCCCAGAATCCGGTCCGTCCGATTGGTGGATCGAGCGGTTTCAGATGAGATCATATCTTGGGACTCTTTACTAATTTTTTTCTGAAACCCGAGAATTATACGTGGGTATGGAGTGCATCTTATAACATAATCCAAAATATGACCTCTAATCAAAGAACTCTGCCCCGGAGTGGTGTCCATCAAATCTATGAACACATATAGCTGAGTCCCATCTACTTATACATGTCTGAAAACAACTTTGTTCAATTACCACCGAGGAAGCGCCGGGACCTCTTTGTGGTGAACACACAGAATGTGTTGTACCGGTGTATCGGATGTTTTTCGACATCTTCTCCTGTACCTACTGCGGATTAAAAACCCGTTACTAAGCTTTCCGCTAGTGGGAAACATATCTTATACGAGAAACACATGCCTTTGCGGATCTGCAAATAACATAAAGCGATGCGGATATCGGAATCTTGAGAATTCATATCCATATTTACATACATAATTGTTCTTATAACGACTTAGCCGTGAATCATCTCATCTGATCGCCCCGAACTTATACCTGCATGATCTTATACTTACTCGAAATTACATATGGTAGGCTTATGTGTTAGGATCTTATACTTAACCAGTTTCTCGTATGCGTGCTCCGGAAACATACGTAACTTATACTTATCTCGAAACATACTTATTTAGTCTCAGTGAAATTCACAGGAACTTATGCTTATACTACGGAGTTTACCCTTGTTCGGAGGTGCCAGGTAGTACCGCGAGGAAGTGCGGGCGTATCGCGATGTGCGAGACTTATTCTTATACGGAAGCACTTGTAAGTACTACCGAGCTTATATCTTGGTCTTCTGAGACTTATCTTTAGTATTTAGGACACATCTTGTATTTGGATCGATCGATGTGTGCGGTGATACATGTATTTGGATCTTATATATCTTCTGAGCATATACTTATCTTCCCAGACTTATCTGAGTATTACAAAACTTAGGTATGTATTCGGATGCAGCATGTCTTCTGAGCATATACTTATCTTCACAGACTTATATAGGATATTCTGAAACTTAGACATGTATTTCAGATCTTATACATATCTTACAGAGCGTATATTTATCTTACGGATCTTATACTAGTATTACAAAACTTAGACATGTATTTCGGATCTTATACATGTCTTCACAGGCTCTTTCTGCTCTACGGGGCTTATCACGGTATTACAAAAGCTTGGGCATATGTTCGGATCTTACCATGTCTCTTGAGCATATACTTATCTTACGGAGCTTATATAAATTCGGAACTTAGACATGTATTTGAGATCTTGCCATCTTACGAATATATTTATCATACGGATCTTATAATGGGTATTCTGAACTTAGACATGTATTTGAGTCCTTATACATGTCTTGAACTTATACTTGTCTTCTTCGGAACTTATGCGGTGCCGGGCATATATTATCTTAGGATCTTATCAGCGTGCGAAGGTACCGTGGGGTACAATAAGAAATTCGGGAACTAATCATAATCGTATGCACACAAGGTCGGATCGGACATATCAGTTATTACATATCGAGTATGGACATTAGTCCGTGCGGTCTGAGATCATAACGAGATACATATACTTATTTTCTGGGTCTGAGAGTACGATGGTACTCTGGAACTATCTTATTTTAACGTCTGAGTACCGGTAGATTTCTGAACTTTCTCCTTATTGTTTACCCGTCACGGGAGTACCCGTAGGTACTCTTTGAGTTATCTTGTGGGATCTCCGTGGTAGGAATTCTGAGTTTCTTCTTATGCGGAACCTTACTTATATCGGGGCAGTATGTTCATTGGGACTCTATTAGGAGTTCACGAGCTTATTCTTATTCGGAACTTATAGTTATAACAGGCTTATTATCATTCGGGACTCCCATAGGAGTTCTGAGGCTATTCTTAGGAACTATACTTATATGGGCTTATTATCATTCGGGACTCGGTAGATTACGAGGAGCTTAGTATACAAGTACCCGTAGGTACTACACGGATTCATTATCTGGATATTGATGGTACTCTGGGACTTATACTTATATTCTTTGATGCAGGGTACGTAGGTACTACATAGATTAATTAGATACGGGAGTACCGTGGTGCGAGCAGTCTGGTGCGACCCGGATCTTTACTCTTATTCTTTGTCGGTGTCTTATTATATGTTTGTCGACTACCTAGACCAATTATAAAAATCGTGGGATGTAGTACAATAAGTACAGAAAGGTACGTCGATATTAGTGCCGGCTGGCACCGCTCACGGAGTTTATGCACATGCAGCGAAGTCGCCGTATGCAGTGGGGAGTGCCCGGCCGTCCGAAAAGTGGTTGCCCATGCGAGAGGAGTTCGTAACGCAGCGGGAGTCGCGAAGCACCAACAAGAACGGCACCAATCAGGCGTCAATCATTCCTTTCTTTGGTCTAGGTAGTCATATGATCATATATCTTTCCAAGAACTTATAAGCCATCTTTATCACATTACGTGTTCATGACATTTTCTTTTTCATGTTCATGTTCATGTTGATTTCGGTCGTTTTAGGTTTCATCTCACGGTCGGGTTTCATGCCTATTCATATGGCATTTCGGATACTTATGCGGTATGATGCCTATACGCATATTAAGTTTTTCTTGTCCCTCTATGAATTTATTTCACTTAAGTGACATTCCAATTGGATCATCAAACTCAAGTTATGGCATTTCGTACCAACTAGTCGATTCTGGAATTTTACGAGAGACAGTTTACCAGTATTCATTTCCGAGTGCCTTGTCTCCATATTTGACATTGGTTCTTTATTGCTCATTTAGCCTTTAGGTGCTGAGGTTAATCTCAATTGGAATCACTAAATCGAACACCGGAACTCAAGTTACATTCAAAACAATTCGAACTACTCTATGATCAAATACGATCTGAAATTGGCTTGCACTTTGATGGCCCCCTTTGGTAGTGTAGGACCACTTAGAGTCAAGGTGGACGATTCCTATTTCTATAGGTTGGTTTTCATAAAGTCTATTTTATTAACAACGAATCACTCAAATCGGATAAGAAATGAGCAAGTTATGGCTAAAATACGAAAATGGAGTCAAAATAGATGAAGGGTGTGCGGTACATGTCATGTCTTGGAATTGCATCATTCCGGTCTGGAAGGGTGTGCGGTACATGTTCAAGGTGTGCGTTGCATGTCACCCAAAAATGCCCATAATGTGTGGTACCTCCCATTTTCATACTTTTCCTCCATAGATCCTCATAATGCATCAGCAAGTAAGCTATGGATCTCCAATGACTCCATTTTGATTTTAAAGTCTACTGGATTCTTGCAAAACTTCTATTGATTCTACAAATCCTTGGGTGTGAAGGATTCCATATCTACTCATTATCAACTGAGGCTTTTCAATAAACTTCCCTTAAATCTAGAGTTAGAATGTTTGCCTAGCAAAACCCTAGAAGGAACCAAATTAATGTCAGTGAAACCACACAGCAATCCATTTATTCAATTCTTATGCAAAATCATGTTAAAATCACCATTTATACCTTTGTGGGCTTGTGACTTCTTCTTCTTCGTCCTCTTCCTCTTCTTCTTCTTCCTCTCTCCAGTTTAACCTCCTCCAAACATGAGACCAATTTTGGTATTTAATCTATATCATGGGCCTTGTTGGCCCTCGAGCCCATTTTGATGAAATTTTCTTTATTTGCTTTTAATTATTTTGACCATTTATATTCCAGTTCCCAGGTATATTTTGGCCTCTATTCTCATCAATATGACTTTTAAGCCTTTTGGACAGTACATTTGTTCTTAATTCATATAAAATCTCTAGGGTTTCATTATATGTTTGTTTCATTCTGAAACATTGATCTCCTCACAAATATATAACATGTGACGACTAGGGTATGTTCGAGATATTCTGATCCATCCGTCTGCGGGTGGAGCTATCACTAAAATTGATCAGAGTGCTGACTTCCCAACTTTCTGAAATCTCGAGGTAAGCCTCGGATCTCTATCTGAAATGATGTTGGAATCTATTGTAATCCAATCCTTTCCCTTATGTAAGCTCGCGACTTGTGCAGTAGAATAGTCAGTTCTCATTGGTAGGAAGTGGTGAAACGTGTCAGGTCTACCACCGACCCAAAGTAGTCATACTTTTCTTCACATCCACTAGTAAACCCGACCACCGATCATTGTGATTCGGTCCCATTTCCATTCAGGTATTTTAATAGGTTGCAATAATCCCGAAAAGAGACTTGATGTTACGCGCCAACACTGACATCATACACTTGGTCACAAATTCCGATACGTCTCTTTTTATTCGGTTCACGATTATAAAGTCTTTAAATCCTAATACATTTGTACTATCGGGATGCATGAAAAAGATCCATTGTGTACTTTTGTTAAGTATGGATTCAACCCCGATTCATCATCATTTGATTTCAACCGAGTCTCTAACAATCTGAAGACATCATCTTTGACAATGGCTTCGATTTCTTTCCTTTCTATACGATTTGGTTGCAGCAATTTCATCATTCTTTTGTACCTCTCGCACTCAATTTAACAATCCGATTTTATCAGTTCTGCCATTGCATAAATCGATGACGAAAATGGCATTGCTTTCGGCGTTTATCTTGACTTTCTTTCAGGCATACGCTGCTGTTGTTCCTAGGATGATAATCGATCACACAATCATAATCCTTGATCAATTCCATCCATTTTATGTTGTCTCAGATTAAACTCCTCTTTGTGAAGTGTCTTAGACTTTTTGTGATGGTCTGATCCCTTTTCTCCATAAGAATAGTGTCTCCATATTTTCAATGAAGACACAATGGCGGCCAATTCCAAATCATGCTTAGGTGATTAACGCCATGGCTGCTTCGCTGACTCAAGCTATCACTGCCCACTTGCATAAGGACACATCGAGTCCATTTAATGAAGAATTACTAAACATCACGTATTCTCATAGATTGGTTAAATAAATTGGTGCCTCGGTTAAGAATACTTTCAACTTTTCGAAACTAGCTTGACGCACCACTTCCATAAATCCCACATTCTTCTGGAGTAATCTCGTCATCGGGGCCGTAGTCATCGAAAACCCCTTAACCAGCATATACATGTAACCTACAATCCTAAAAACTACATATGTGACATTTCTTGTGGTTCCATTCAATAATAACCTCTTATCATGCTGGATCCGCGAATTCCTTACTCTAATATAATGTGTCCAGAAATGACACTTCTCTCAACCGAAATTCACATTTGCTTCGATTTGCATATAAATGTTTCGCTGGGTTTCTGCCACTACTCGAAGATTAGGTCTTTCAATTACACAAGGATGTCATGTATGCGAAACTTTTATCACATGCGGTGGAAAACGGTTCAGTCATGAAAGCGTCAGTTGCATTATATGCCAGTAGCATTGCGAAACTCATAAATGTCTATAACGTCGTCTTATGCACATCGCATCCTTAATCATAGCGATGATACCGGTCGCAAGTCTATCTTGAAAATTTGCTTTTGCTTTCAATTGAATTGACAAGTCATACATCTTGGGTAGCGGATATTGGTTCTTCAACTTGTCATCTTATTAGGTTGCCTGTATTCAACACATACAAGTCTTCAATCTTTTTTCTGTAAGAAACCCTTTGGAGCTCCCGGGGTGATATACTTGGGCGAATCGTCTTCTCTAACAATACGAAGCGCTTCAATTCTTTTAACTCCACTAGAGCCCTTCTATACGGTGTGAATCTCAGCCTTTTAGTTTCTTGTCGATTAAAATGCAATCTCTCTCTGTGGGCGACCTGAAATTAGGAAACACATACGGATAATCAAAACTGGGGATGTTTGATAAACTAGGCTCCGCCTTTTTCGTATCTATCACATATCGCTAAGTAAACTTAACACCACTTTGAACCATCAGTTCTGCGATAGTGGCGGATATCACATTAGAGGAATTGGTTTTGACCTCTAGCGATAAAGTCACTTATACTCAGTGTCATGGTCAGCTCTTCATTCTACAATCAACTACCACTTGGTGTCGGGACAGCCAATCATCTAATATCATCAAACTCTCCTGGCCTTCGATCAAATCTCACGGAAACTCGCTGCTCTCATATTACGATGGAAGCAATCTTTGTGGCAACTCTATTCACAATGACACTATGCCAGTGGTTGTACAAAATGTCATACCCAGTTTTACTCTTAGTGAAGCTTCCTAAACTTCGGAATGAGTAAGTACAAAATATAAGAGTGGGTTGAACACTGGATCTATCATTGCATGTCTAAATAGTCTCAAAGATATAGAAATTACGACTATCATCGATGTCTTTCTTCCTTGCTTCCTTACATATGCCTTGGTTAGACATGACTTTCTGTCTACCCATAGTGCATATTAAGCTTGTCTCGGTGCACTCGGTGATGCAACACTCTTGTTATCCTTGTTGCTCTTACTGGCCTCATTTGTACTAAGTTTGGGAGTGTTGTAAATGAACGAGCTTTAGGACAATCTTTCACTTTGGTATCGTGGATCCACATACCAAACGAGCACTATCAATCTCAACACTCTCCTTTATGTTTCCTCCTGATGGTATGCAATGTAAGGAGAATGTCCTCTTGAAGAACCTCATTGCACCAACAGCCCCGATGAATTGCCGGTAGAATAATCTTCCTCTTAGGTAGCTTGAAGTGATCCACGAGTTGTGGTGATTAGAACCACAATGGTCCTCTAAATTTACTTACTCTTTGTCTTTGAGAAAAGACACATTTGTCAGGGGTTTTCTTACCCCGTCTTCTTTCTTTTCTTTCATACTCTTCATTCTTTACTCTTTCAACATTTAGAGCACGTGTCACAATTTTAGAAAAGTCATCATGGCAAATCCTATGACATGGGCCTGAATATGGTCATTGAGGCCATCTTCAAACTTGCGACATTTCTCTTCCTCAGTCACTAGTATCTCGGGAGCATACTTGCTCAACCGGGTGAATTCTCTCTAATACTCAGTCACATTCATCTGTCTTTGTTCAAGTGAAACTCTTGTCTCCTGTGCTTTCGGACGTGTTTTGATGGATACATCGGGGAAGAACTCTCATGTGACACTCTTCGGTGGTCAGAGTCTAGTCTGACACGCCACTAATAAGTTTCATCCTATAGAAGTGAGGTCGCACACTCTAAATTCTCCTTTGGTGTGCAATTTATTTGCTTCAACATTCTTTCAGTTCTTTCGAGCCAATTTTCCACCATGAAAGGCTCATCATTTTTCTTCCTAAGGAAATCCATGGGTCAATATTTTGCCATTCTCTCTATAGCTGACCGCTAAGGAACAACTACAGTTGTTGTGCTACTCTTTGCAATGCCTGAGCTATATGACCAGAGATCTCCATCACTTCTGTTGCCTTGCTCATGAATCGATAGAGCATGGGGCCAGCTTCCACTTCCACGCTAAGAAATTTATTTGGCGACTTCAGTCACTCGACCCTATGGGGTCCTGAACCATCCATGCTTACCTATTAAAACTGACAAGAACTGCATCAGAGTCATGTCATCCTTTATATGCAAATGCAATGAATATCATAAACGATTTCAAAAATCATTTTATAGAATCCTATAAACCTAGGCTCTAATACCACTAAAAATGTGACGGCCCGCGCCACCGTGCCCGACCCGACTCAGAGGCCGAACCCGGACCCAGACCGGGGGATGCGGTCCTCACTTTTTTTTTTAATCATTTCAAATAATCCAAATACAACTACAAAGACAATTCCTTGTCTCATTAAAAATACATTTCGATTACTCATTTTATAAGGGATAATTATCCTTATGCAATTATATAAGCATATAACGCTTTAACAAAAAGGGGGCTCGTCATTTGTTCGAAATTCCAATTTCCGTTCAATGTGGCATTACATGCCCATTTGCTACATTTCCCCACTTTTATACAATACGACATTTCAAGCTGTTTTCAATATCAAAATATTTACAAAAGGGTTTGGTACAAATTAGTCAAATCAATTTCATGTATGCATGTGACAGAGCTTTACTTATTCTCCGTGTGACTTTGATGATGACTCTAATTCACTGTGGTCTATGTCCTCGTATATGTTCTCTCGGTACCTGCGCGATGATAAAAACAACACGTTAATCATTTTCATGCTTAGTAGTTCTATATAGTTCTCTCTTCCATTTCAGTTTAATACAAATCATGAAATTTTTCTAAACATTGCTTTTGAATCTTTTTGAATGATCAATGCAATACAATACATATATTCATTTCATATACATTCATTTACAGTTTATTGATCATTCAAAATATGCACTTTCATATGCAATAAATCATTCAACATAAAAATCATGCACTTTACAAATTTCCTTATCAATTTGCCCTTAAACGAAATTAACCTATGCTTTCGGTGCATAGGATAACAAAATCACCGGCACAGTCCCACTAGGCTGTAGGCCAGTATAAAAACATTTTGTTTTATAACACAGTACGGTCTTGCCGGGCTGCTAACTGGTCATTACAAATCAATTCGTGAACACTAACGATATTGTCCTGTTGGACTACGGATTGGAGTGACACATCATTACGTTCGTTCACAGTATTGCTTATTTGACCCTTATTGGTATAACAATATATCCTTAACTTGAATTAACGATTAACATTCTATTAAGGGAGTTCAAATCATTCATAGAAAAATACAATATAGTATATACATCTATATACAAATAATTCATTTTTCAATACTCATGAAATTTTTCATATGCAAATCATTTCACAATTCAGTGCCTCAAATCAATTAAAACACTTCAATATGCAGTTTTTTCTTATAAATCATTTCAACAATTCAAATCATTTTGTAATCATTTAAACACTTTAGAATTAGAGAGAGAAGTGGAGAACAGACCAAATATTGTCGTCCTTCGATTCCTGTCCTCGGAATCTCGACCTTAACTCGGGCTTTTCTCCTCGTTAGCCCCTGATCCATCACAAATGACAATCATATATTAGTTTGGTATTCTAATGTTTCTATTTAGGTCTTATTTCTACCCAACTCCCTTCCGGTACATTGTTCATTTCATTTTTCCTCATTTCCTCATCCTCAGACATTCTTATCATTCTTTTCAAGCATCGATATGCCTCATTTTGACAAATTTTTTGGGTTCAATGGGGTTTAAATTTGGATACACTTATTTCGGGGAGATTTGTTCTCCTAGAAGTTTAATTTGCCTATAAATTTTAATTACTCAATTCGGATGAGTGATGGCCAAGTTATGGCCTAAATACCAAAACTTCTCCAAACACCAAAATTGTATCATAAGTGAACTAGAATTGACCCGAAAACATAGCCTAACTTTTAACAAAATTCTAGGTCCAATGGGGTCCAAATTTGAATACAATTCTTTCAGGGAGATTTTTTCTCATGGAAGTATAGTTTACCTAGAAATTTGAATCACTCAATTCGGATGCGTGATGACCAAGTTACGGCCAAAACAAAAACATGGGCTTTAGGAAAATTTTGACAGCATCTCCCCTAAAACCCAACATTTCCTTTATACAACAATTCCTCATTTGAGGACCATAACCAATCAAACAACCAAAAATAACTTAGAGAAACCAATAAAAACACTTTTATTAAAATTTTGGGTTTTCCCTAACCTAAACACAAGAAAATGGGGGTTAGAGTTTGGTTTGCTTACCTCAAATCTCTTTTAATCTTTTTCTTTCTTCTTCTTTCTCTTTTTGATCACCTAAATCCTTGATCTTATGGAGGAAAATCACCAAGTTCTTCTCTTTATCTTTGTAGTGTGCCTAGCTCTCCTCTCCCCTTTGCCTAAAATGTGGGTTATGGCGTTCAAAGACGAAATTGGTATTTTGTCCATTACATGGCCCAAGGCCGTGTTGGCACACACACCTAATTCATCATTTCTCTTTTTTTTTCATTTTAAATCTTCATTTCCTCTTCATTTCATCTCATTTATACTTTGGCACTTACATGACTCATTTATGACCCTTAGGTTCTTATTTGACACTTTTACCAAATTTAGTTGGCTCCTATAAAATTTTCAGGTTTTTACCATTTTTTCATTTTTAGCCATTTTAAATCTAAAAAAATATAATTTAATTTGTTTTACACCCTGAACATGTTATAAATCTGTGAGGGTACTTTCAGGGCATTACATCGCTCCTACATTCTTCAAGCCAAAAGGCATCACGTTGTTGCAGTATAACCCGTGTAGTGTAATGAAGGTCATTTTCTCTACATCAGGCCGGTGCATAGGAATTTCGTGGTAGCTGTAGAAAGCGTCTCGTGGTAGGGGGAAGCTATCTTTTGGACATGCTTCATTGAGGTCCATGTAGTCCACGCATACTCTTCATTTATCGCCCTTCTTTGGGACCATCACCACATTGGCAAGTCATTCAGGATACTTTACCTCTTTGATGAAACCTACCCTCAGAAGATTGTGTACCTATGTCTGAATAATCTGATGACGATCTAGGTGGACACGCCTTATTTTCTATCTCATAGGTTTTGCCGAGGAGATAACGTTCAGTTTGTGAGAGGCTAGCGTCGGGTCGATTCCGATCGTATCTGAGTGACTCTAGGCGAACACGTCTATGTTTCCCAATAATACGTGTTGTAGCTGCTCTTTCTCTTTACTGGATAGTAGAGAGCTGACATAAATAAACTTCTTTGGCCTATCCAACGCTACTGTCTCTAGGGGATCCACAATTAACGGATCCTTTTCTTCCGCCTTGACGTAGGCGTGGTTGCTATGCGAGAGTGTGGTCTTCGAGGGGAAGACTATCAGAGCTCTTTTCCCCTTCCTATTCCCATATGGATAGTTGGTAGCACTGATGTGCGCGCCAGCTGACTATTTACCTATCCCGCATTAGTCAAATAATTGACTATCTGGTGATATGTTGAAGGAACGACCTTCATCGAGTGCAGCCAGGTCCGGCCTATTATGCAATCGTAAGGCCCCAAGTCTTTGACAACTAAGAACAAAACCTATTGGGTAACTGACCCTGCTTGTATAGGAAGCGTAATGTCTCCCAGTGTCGTGGTTGTTGTTCCATTGAAACTAAAGAGGATTCGCCCGGTTGAGTTCAACTTTCATGAGGAAAGCTTCATCTGGTTGAAGGCAAGCAGTTGCAACAAGTTTGTTGCTTTGCTAGGATCTACCAACACCATGTGCACATCAAAACCGCTAATACAAAGGGTGAGTACGAGTGCATCATAATGGGGCACAATGACCCTGTTCGGGTTTACTGGGGGAAAGGATATGGGGCTATCTATTGGCTTGATTTATTCTCGGCTGCTCCCGTATGGACAACGTTTACCCAAGCCTTAATTGTGACCGCTCTCAAAAGCTTCTTCTGTTGGCTCTTCGATTGGTATTGGTCATCAAACAAACCTCCCAGTATATAGTTCATGGTCGGTCTAGATTTTGACGGGGTGGTTGCGCCAGTTGTAATTCTATCTGTTGTTGGCACATATTCCGCCCCGTGGTCAACTTCCCTGACATATCTTCTGAGGTGCCCCTCTTTGATTAGTCTTTCCACTAGGAATTTTAGGCTTCGACACATGTTGGTCTCATGCCCATGACCTATTTGATCATCGCACCATACATATGGGTTTCTTTGAGAGGGATTCGTCTAGATCGGTGCGAGCCATTTGAAATCTAGCAAGTCGTGAATGAGGGGTAGCAGCCTCTCATATGTAATGTTTAGGGGGGTGAATTGCGGTGGTTCCCTCTCTCTCTATGACTAATCTCGGGATTGCTTTCAGTTTTTGGTCTGACCTTCCCTGGGCTCAAAGGCTTCTTTCCCTCCGACTTACTGTTCTTGGACGGCTTTCTTATGATCATGACATTTTGTGTTGCTAAACGAATGTTATCTTTTGAGTATCTATCTACTCGCCTGTATAATTCTTCCATTGTAGTTGGTGGGTTTAAAGACAGTGAGTGGAAGAAAATAGTGGATGGCACGAAGCTTCTCCTAAAGTTCTGAAGGAATGCGTCCATCTTTATAAATATACACTGTGGATGGCTTGTCAGAGACCTCCTTGTGAAGTCTCGTATGGATTCCTCTTCTGCTTTATAATGGTTGCAAAGAGCTAATATTCCTCTTTTGGCCTTGCCAGAACAAGATGCGAGGGTGAATGCGATCAAAAGCTCATTGAGCAATTTGAATTACGATGGGAGCTTATGTACAAGACAAGTTAGTCATGAGCCCTTATAGGCCCAATGGAATACTTTGCACAACATATGGTCATTGCAGATGTTTAGAGTCATTGCTTGGTTGTAATGGAGCATGTGATCATAAGGGTCATTAGAACCATTGAAAATAGCAAAGTTGGCATGACGAACCCTTGGGGTGGCTTGTAATTAAGGATATGTTGCCCTAGGGGCGAAGAGAGCATGTCGTGGGGGCCCTGAATCAAGGTTCTTAATTCGCGCGCCAGAATGTCGACCACACGCAAGCGAGATGCATAGGTGGCATTGGTGGCATTGGTGGCATCATGTCGTCGGGTAACACTAAATCAAGGTTCTGGCGGCAGTGGGTCGGCCACCTCTCCGATGATTAAGTTAGCAAAAAATATTGAGAAAGGGAAGAGTAGCGACGGAGTTGGAAGTGCCTACCTTTCCCAGTGGGGGATCTTTTTGACTTATAGAGTTTGGTTCACGAAATCCTTTCCTTCCTTCTCAGGGTAGGATTCTATCTCCTCCTAGTTTAAGGGAGGAAATCTTATTTTCCTTATCGACGACTCATTCTTCCTTATTGAGGTTTGATTTTCCTTTTTTCAGGATTATCTCTCTGAGGAATGAGTGATTCGGAAGTTGGTAAATTTACTGATAGGATTGCTTTTGCGGATTTTCTGCTGCAACGTGCTTATTTGAAACATACTTCCCTTATGGGATAGAATTCACATAAGGGGTAGAATGGCCGGCTGGCGGACTTGAAAACCCAGATGGGCCGCCTTGAGCAAGTCATGGAAGAGTTTAACCAGCTTTCCTAGTTGGCCTTCATAGGTTCTCCCGCTTAAGTAGTGTCTGCTTGATCTTGGCGGGATGAATGTAGTCGAGTCACTTTACCACACAAGTCCAGCTAGCCCAAGGCCCATCGAGAAACGGATCCCAAAGATCATGGTACTCACACTAATGAATAATTCTTAATATAATATCCATGTGAAGGTATATAAAGGTCTCTAAGCAATCCCTCTAATAATATTGATCTTAGAGGATCTTTGTTGTATAGGATTTGAGTGATGACTTCTGGTGCAGAACAAAAACTAAGGTTAAGATTGGTTGTCAAAAATACTAAAAAGAAAGAGTAAATTTTTTTTTTTTTTTACAATAAAACATATTGTGATTAAAATTAGTTCAAAATTTATAAATTTATAAATTATTTAATTTTTCCATACAAGAGAAAAAAAAAAGCCAAATCAGTTTAAGGTTGCATTAAAAGATAATTTATTAGTTTTAGATCTATTCTTTTATTTTTATTCATTTATCAGTTTAAGCTTTATGATTTTATGTTTCATGTTTCACATAAATGAGTAAGAAGGATGTTGGAAAGTCTCCCATATGATCCTTGCACTGCTTAATTGCTTGTTCTTGGTTTGAAAGTGGACTCCATTTATTTAAGTTTGATATATTCTTTTGTTGAAATTCCATCATATCTGACAGGTCAACTCTGTTTTCAAAAGATGTTTCACACTTTCACTTGTTTTTTGATCGAAAAAGGATCACGTATATTTTCAAATGGTTGCAAGTTCCACCCACTTGCCTAATTATGTCAAAGCTTACACGACAGAGCCATATTCTTTTCAAGCCTCATCCATGCCTTGCTACTCAAAAACAGCTCTTGCATTTCTCGTTACTTGGATTGTCTGACCTCCGCGGCATCAACGACACAATATAAACCTACAAAAAGGGGGTTCAGCGGTGTGCTGGCCGCCTCTCCAATGATTAAGTCAGTAAAAGGGTGAAAAAGAGAAAGAAGGGAGTTAGCGCAGTTGGAGTTGCATACATTTTCCTCGTGGGGAGTCTTTACTTTACTGGGAGATCCGTGGATAAATATCTTTTTTGTATTATCCACAACAAACTTCCCATATACAGTGGGATGGCCATCTAGGGGATTGGGTATCCTAGATGGGGTTTAAAACTCTCGTCCCAGTGGTTCTGCATGGTTTGTACGACGGTGGCAGGCCGCTACATGATGCGGGCCAAGTGGCGGCTGTCTGAGTCTTTGACCTGTTGAGTGAGTGGGTTTATGCCCAAAGGCCCGAGTCTTGACAATACTGATGGTCTTTCAAGCACTCATCACACACTTTCAGTAAGTTCTTCATTTTACATTTATTTTATAGTAATTTTATAGTTTTTGCTAGATCCTGATTTTGTATGCGGTGTGATTCTGAGTTCAATGGAATGAAAAGAACAACGGAAAGCGAGTTTTGGAACAATGAGAGCGAAGCGAAGTGACGTCACGATATGCGTATCACGTCGCTGTCGCCCGCGTCATGCGCGTCGTACGTCGCCGCGTCGCCGCGGCTCAGCCGCGTCGCCCGCGTCGCCGCGTGCCGCGTGCCCACGTGCCCGTCTCCGATCCCACGTCAGCGGCCTTGACTCGAAAATATGCACCTCATCGTTTAAAATCTGGTTGGCCACACAGGAATTAAAGATTATCCGGAGCGTCTGAAGCGAACGAGGTTTCGAGCCCAGTGACGCGGCCGAGGAAGTGCCGGAGGTATGCGCTTTCATTTCGGATATTTTGAGGATATTAAACAATGTTTTCCTTATTAAAGCGGTTTTGTCTTTTCTTTCATTATGTTCTAGATCTCTTTCTGAGGTTACATCAAGACGCTGTCACATCTGATAGGATTAAGCTTGATGCTGTATTTATTCGATTTATTTATTAATGCGCCATCTACTCTATACACCATTTCAATTATATGATAATGTCGGCCAATGTTAACATAATACGCCCAGAATCCGAGATTAGAGAGATGGTATTTGAGATCTGAGTGCAAAGTAGCCTTTAAGCCAGGTCGGTTAATAGAGATATTAGAACACGAAGGTGGCATTTGGGGTTAGAACATTTAAGCATTTGAATCTTAGGTGGTCAAGATCATACCGATTCTATTCACCGAAGATAGGCGGATATACCTCGAGAGAGGATATCTCGTAAGCAGTGTTCTGTAGTCAATTTACGCTCCTGTGGATCGATATCAAATACGTTAAGTACCTTATATTACTTGGGACTCTGTGTGCCTTGCGCACATAGGCATTCATTTTATACACGGCGTTTCGGCTGTCAAGTTTTTGAGCGCGGTCCTTGGGACGGAGTTTAAATTGATATAGAGAAGTGAGCACATAGATAGTGATACAGATTTTTCGTTACTTTTTGTTATTTTTACAAGTCTTTGGTAATTTGGTTTTGTTAGTTCGTGTGTTATTGCGGTACGGTTTGGTGGTACATCGAATAATCCCGAGATTAATCAACTTACTGTGTGATCTGAGCAGAGGAACACGCACGGTCGCGGCGAAAACGAGAATAGACTAGAATTCCATTAATCACCAAACACTGAAGCAGATTTTGGAATTGAAAAAGCGAACACGGCGAAATAGAATCACGGAAGGAATCAAGCGCGGGAGCGTTTATACGACGAACCGATCCTTACATGCTATTAGATGAGTTCGGTTTTACCGCAGGTTGTTGGGCGATTAGGCGACACCAATTCAAGCAAACAATTTGAATTGAAGTCGGTCGATGCAGATGCGAGAATATCTTGTTCCATGGACTACCCGTGAGAATCAGAACATCGTTGACACTTCGAAGTTTGCGTGCCATCAAGTACAAACGGAGTTCTTGAAAAGCTCTAAGATTACGGTTGTTTCCCACTTTCACTCCAGGGATAGAGCCAAACGATGGCTAACGGAGTCAACCACGATTCCATCACTATGGAGCGATTTGGTACAAAGTTGACCAAGTTCTTTCCACCTTGAGAATTGCCTGACTTGTGCAAGAGATCAATATCGTTTAATTAAATAGAGAGAACACAGCGAGAGCATGGGGCAGGTTTCATGGGTGTGCGGAAGTCCTCACCACCGACTAACAGATGGATGCAAGTCCATACATACCGCAATAGTGCACGAGAAATGCGGCGACGATGATAGATGCCTCGGCGGAGGATCCTTGATGAAGAAAACCCGCAGGACCAAGTATGAGATATTGAAGATACTTTGCAGCCAACACGAATCAGGTGGCCTAGAGAAGGCTACACGATAAACACGGTGGGTGGCAGAATAATGCAGTCCTCAACAATCGGTAAATCCATGTGGCACCCGATTATTAAGCGGTAATAAACCGACGGGGAGCGACACATCTTGCTCACGAGACCGCTCCATGGGAGTTGTGTGAATTACGTGGAGAAACGACATAGTAGTGTAGAATGTCGGTCGAAACCCTACGGTGGAGCAAGCCCAGCCGATGCGTGTCGGTTTAATCGAGAATCAATCACAGCGACAAGAGGACCGTATGGGAGTGCGGCTACGAGAATGAGTCGGGGGACAGGGTGGGCGTAGCAGTCGAACGAATAATCAAAACAATCAAAGTATGAGATGGCGTAATAACGAGGAACAATATGCCATCAGCCCAGGAGCTAATGAACCACCCACCCGAAGAAGGTGGATTTAGGCAAGCTCTGGCACAGGATGTTAACTTCTCATTCGCGTTCATGAATGAGACTAAAGCGAACATACGGCTGACAAGCAACCCGAGTTAAACAATCAAGCGACCTGACTAAGGGTTTGGGCACAAATGGGCCAAATGGCAGCTTACTTCTGAAAGGCAAGCGGGTTCTTCTGAGAGCAATTGAGTAAACCCAAGAAGAGATGGGAATGAGCACGTTCGCCGGTCATGTGAAGTGGGAGAGGAGTGGAATCCTGAAGTGCAACCCGATCGTAGGAGTTAGGGGCTGAAGAGATCGCGGCCCGGAACGGAAAGATGATGTAGTCAGAGCAGTCACGGGAAAGCGGTCGGCGAGACCTCTAGTGAAGCAAAGGCCGGCCTACGGTCACCCACCCACAGCGTCTCAAGAAACATAAATTGGATAAACAGTGCAAGTTCATGGATGTTTCAAAAAGCTACATATAAACATCCCGTTTCTGCGATGCCACAGAGCAAATGCCCGATTATGTAAAGTTCATGAAAGACATTTGTGGCGGAAGAGAGGTCGCGGGCCGAGGCGGTAAACAGCAGAGAATGCGGTGCCATCCTTCGAGGAGAGCGCGAAGCTCAAAGACCCTTTGTGATTCACTATCAGGTGTTTGATTGGAAATGCTATTTTGAGAGCGTGTGATTTGGTGCGGCATTAATCTTATGCCATATCATCTTTAGCGTTTGGATTAGGAAGCCCGTGGAGCCTCTGGTCACTCTTGACTTGCGACGAGATCTTTAGGCTTGCAGAGAGGATAATAGAAGATGTCTTGGTAAAGACCGACAAGTTTATCTTTCCATTAGATTTCATAGTTTAGACATGGAGGAAGATAAAGAAATACCGATTATCTTGGAGGCCTTTTCTGGCAAGCGGCGAGGGCAATGATTGATGCGGAGGCGGCTGAAACTAAGAGTACAAGAAGAAGTAAGAATTCAATGTCTCCCGGCGTGAGACACCAGCCAGTGATACGTGCCGTGGTTGATAGTAGAGGCTATAGTGTCTCTGGCAAGTGGTCTCATGACCCTTTGGAGACTAGCCTGATGGAAAATGAGTCACGAGAACGCACGACCGAGCGGAAGAATATGTCAAATGGATGGACTCTTTCGGACACAATGACGGAAATACGCGAATCTCCCGGGTGGAAGGTTAAACGCCCGGTTCTCGATTGAACAACCACCCATAATGGAACAAAAACCTCTACCTAGCCATTTGATGCATACCTTGGAGTCGAATCTACGCTACCCATGATTATATCAGCATCTTTGACTGCACTGGAGGAAGAGAAGCTATTGAGGATCGCCAGGATCACGAGACACGCACTCGGATGGTCTCTAGCTGATCTAAAAGGGATTCGTCCTTCTATGTGCATGCATCGTATTTTATTAGAAGATGGGCATAAACCTTCGGTGGAAGCACAGAGGAGGTTAAATCCGACAATGAAGGAGGTAGTTAGGAAAGAGGTTCTAAAATGGCTAGATGCGGGTGATTTATCCCATTTCGAGCCCAGTGCATGGAGTAAGCCAGATTCGAGGTAAGTGCGAAGGAACAAGCGTCGTGGATTTGAAAACATCTGCTATAGTGAAACGATTCACCAGGGTGGAGAATTTATTGATTACGGAAGTGAACAAGACCCTCGAAAGATCACTCCCACTTTGCCATTTCTAAGATCGGATGCTTGATCGATTAATAAGATATGAATATTATTGCTTTTTGGAGGATGGATATTAGGTTACAACCGTCGCTATAAGCGCTGAAGATCGGGAGAAGACAGCATTCACTTTATGGTACATTCGCTCCGGCGGATGCCCTTTGGACTATGCAATGCTCCGGGTACTTTTCAGTGATGTATGATGGCCATATTCTCTGACATGGTAGAGAGGCGATTGGGATTTTCATGGGCGATTTCACCATTATTAGGAAATTCATTTTGACAATTGTCTAGCAAATTTGAGAGCTGTACTAGCAAGATGTGAAGAGACCAATTTAGTACTCAATTGGGAAAAGTGCCATTTCATGAGTACGAAATTAATCCTTGGACGCCGGATCTCAGCAAGAGGGATAGAGGTAGATAGGGCGAAGATTGAAGCATGTGAAGTTACCTCCACCTTCTTCAGTGAAAGGGATCCGAAGTTTTCTAGGCCATGCTGGATTTTATAGGCGGTTTATCAAGGATTTCTCACAGATTGCGAAACCATTGTCTAATTTGTTAGTCCAGAGGATCCCATTCGAATTTGACTCCAATGCGTACATGCTTTTACTGTATTGAAGGATAAGTTGATCTCAGCTCCTATTGTTGTAGCTCAGTTGAATTCTTTTCCATTTGAGCGTGTGATGCAAGCGACTATGCGGTGGGGCGTACTAGGGCGAAGCGGGAAAATCTTTCGGTGATTTACTATGCAAGCAAGACTTTGAATGACGCTCAAATGAATTATCTTCCCTCACAAGAAAACTATACGCCAATATCTGCTTTGAACAAATTCGAATACATATTTGATTGGCAACAAAGTCGTGGTGCGCATATCGTCGGCCATTAAGTACTTGATGACCAAGAAGATGCAAAACCAGTTGATTCGATTGGGTCCTTCTGTTGCAAGAGTTCGCGTAAATCCAAGAGACGAGAAGAACTGAAATTTAGTAGCGAGACCACCTTTATTTGGAAGGGCGAGAGATGATGTTATTGAATGGCGAATTTCAGGACGAAACTTTTTGCTATTGAGAATGAGAGGGCGGTTCCTTGGTTTTTTGCGATTATGTGAACTATTTGGTGGCCAGTGATTCCCACGAATTTAACTTCTCGAGGAAGAAGAAAGGTTTTGCACACCTAAGCACTCTTGTGGGAAGAGCTTGATTCTTTCTGAACATCTTTGATCGGGAGTGATAGGAGATGTGTGCGGATGATGAAATGCTCGATGTCTGAACCATTGTCACACTCTATCGTGTAATTGGACACTTTGGTGGCAGGAAGAGCAGTGACGAGTTCTCTGATCGGGTTTTTATTGGACTTGTATTTAAGATGCTTCGTCGGTCGTTTCCACTTGTGACAAATGTCGCGAATGAGGAACATCTCTAGGGCGACCACATGCCTATCTTGGAGGTAGAGTTGTTCGACTTATGGGGGATCGATTTCATGGGACCATTTCCTGCATCATACAACAATTTATACATCTTGTTGGCTGTAGACTATGTCTCAAAGTGGGTAGAAGCGATTCCGACACGAACCAATGATGCCAAGATTGTAGCTCAATTTGCGTGACAATATGTTCTCCGTTTTGGAACTCCTCGAGCTTTAATCACGGATAATGAGTAGCATTTACTGCGATAAGGTAATAGACAGGTTTTGCAAAAGTACCAGAGTACGTCATCCTTCCATCTCTTGCATACCACCCAATCAAAAGCAGACGACGAGTATCAATAGAAATCAAGTACATCCTCGAAGATAGTCAACACTCCAAGAAGGATTAGTGCAAAAGATGACGATGCGCTCTGGGCATACCATACCGCATTTAAAACTCCTTTAGGTATGTCCATTCAGACTTGTTTATGGTAGCGTGCCACCTTCCGGTAGAATTGGAGCATCGAACTTTATTGGGCCACTCGTGACTAAACATGGGCCAGTACTTTGGGTTTGGTGAAAAGCGACTACTCAACTATTGAGCTAGATGAGTTGAAAGCGAAGCATATAGAACGCGTGTTATAAGGAAGACTAAGGCCTGTACGACAGGCACATCACGAGAAAAAGAATTCACGTAGGACAACGAGTCTTCTATTCAATTCCAGAGCTAAAGCTTTTCGAAATTGAAGTCGATGGTCAGGACGCTCACGATAACAAAGGTCTTTTCACATGGTGGGGCGGAAGTTTCACATCTGAAGAGCACATTCACGGTCGCCGCAGCGCTTGAAGCGGAGTACTATGGGCGAGTTTCTTGCGAACAAACAAGTCATTCCTTTGTGGTGCGAGAAGAAGTATAGTCGGCCCGATCACGGGAGTTTTGGGTTCACGATCACATTGAGTTTCGGGGTTGTCAGGCTAACGAGGAAGCATTAAACATAAGCGCTTCTTGGTAAGCGACCCAGTGTTCTAAATTTTGTAGTTTCAAGTTCTATTGGTTATTTTCATGAATTTTGGTTTCTAGTTTGTGTTCATGATCGGTGTTTACGCATTTGGTTTAATTCACGGGGTGAGCGTGGGTGCGGGTCTTGTGTTCAATGCGAATGAAGTTTACACGTGGAGTTCTCGAGAAAAGTGGAGGCTGATGTGTTCAAAATTTCTTCTTGAACACTCTGTCGTCGCTGGCGATGGAATTCTCACGTTGCGACGTCAAAATTTCATCTCTGTCCGTCGCGGCGTGGAATTCTCCGCGTCGCGTCGTTTTGAAGCGCCTGTCGGCGTCGCGGCGTGGGGATCTACACTTGTCGCTGACGTCAAAATTTCATCTCTCTGTCACGTCGCGACGTGGAATTCTCATGTCGCGACGTCATTTTTGAAGCCTTCTATCACGTCGCGACGTGGAATTCTCACGTCGTGACGTGGAAGTCTCAAATCAGCGGCGTCCGCTACGTCGCTGACGTCGTTTTGGTCGCTTACTGCGCCGCGTCGCGGCGTGGTCCATACCGTCGCGACGTCATTTTTAGTCATGTCCTGCGCCCGCGTCGCGACGTGAACTTCCACGCGTCGCTGGCCCGTGGCTACTGTTCAGCCAATAATGGTTCATTTACACCTTCATAAATGCGCTCCTTTCCTCAAGAACCTAGCTCCTCGCGCGCCGTCGTTACCTGACCTTAAGACTCAGTTCGTCTGGTCGGAGACCACTCCACAACTCGCCCAAACCCTTTGTAAGTCACCCTCTTTGCGGAGTTTGGTTCATAGTGGCATTTCCACCAACGTGTGCCAGATTCTAACTTGGGTACGATTAGTCTAGGGTTTTCATTTATTAGTTTTTGTGTAGTACAGGAGTCTTGAATTCATTTCGGGTTATTTAGGTTCATAGGGTCTTTGAGTCCCATTTAGGTTTTGTTGAGTCATTAGGTAGTTATTTAGTTGATTTTCTTTGTGGTGCACATTAGATTATTCGAGTTTTGTCTAGGTTAATATGTAAGCAAGAGAGGCGGGAAGTTGCACACTTAGCGGTCGACGGCGGGGCAGAGCTCCCACGTTCGATGCCTCCGTTTTATAGCGCGAGTCTGCATGGATCAGTTTACTTTAATTTGCAAAAACGATCCTTCATTAAGGAAGGAAGGAGTTTCATCACCCAGATGATTTCTTTAGAACAATCAAGGCTAAGGGTAGGCGTGCATATCTGACCCCTCGTCCAGTGACAGTAGTAGTTCGAATTTTCGCCAACCTGCGCTTCCATGTCTCAAGGTCAGGGTGCCGGGTGTATTAGTCGACTTTAGTGCGGTCGATCAATGGTTTCTATGGCCTAGAGCATGTCCACGCGGTTTCCTTTGTCATTTCCGCGAGCACCGGAGCTACCATGGTCATCCATTATTGACTAAGGCGGGTGAGTGGAGGATCAACGATCGCGAGCCATGCGGTCGATTCCAGGCGAGCATTTGCTTTACATTCCCACAGGTTTGGCATCCGCTTCATCGCCCGCGTCTTATCCGAAACGGCGAATGTGTGTGAGGTAACTGACGGCGTTCCACGCCCTTGCATGTCGTCGGATATACCCGTTGATGTTTGGGCGAGGTTATCGAGGATGCCATCCTCCATGCGGGATGCGAAGATGAACACAGGGGCACCACTACGATATTTGGCATGCCAAGCAATGAGTGCTATGGCGACAATGAGGGCCTGCTTCATCCGATCAAGGCCATATCGGTCAATCGGGACACACGGTGTCCATAACTGAGGGTCCTCGACTCGGGTCACGAGCCCTGAGGCGACGAGCTTCCCGGTCATCGGGCTCGCTTGCAGTTCTGGTGACACGGGAGGACGTGGCGATCCTCGTCTCACCCACCTCGCCACCACCCAGCGGCCTCGGGCGGCCGCTCCTGATCCTTCCCGAGATATTGAGGACCGGTGCTCTCACTCTTTGGCCTTTGGCGCATTCTGGGATGAGACCGGGAGCACGAGTCCTCATTACTTTCGGGATATCATTCGCGTCTTTGGCGTGCAGACGATTCGGCCCGATCGGGCCATCATTCTCTGTGGTCCCCATCAGTTATTTCGCTTTCGACACGGCTTTTCACCATCACCACCACCTCCACCGCGGTGATATTCAGAGGGGAGTTCCTTACCCTATGTTTTTATCTTGCGATTGGGACACTAGATATTTTGTTTGGGAGGGATTTGGTGATCGAATATGTATTTTTGTGTTTTGTTTATTGTGTTTTTTGGTTTTAGTAGTGTGTAGTATTTTATTTATTGTTCCATATTAGTGTGTTTGTTTCAGTTTATTTTACATACGCACTTTCATGTTCATGAGTCATGTGTTAGTTGTTTTGATTATATTTTAGGACATTCTTGCATGTAATTGCATCATGTGTGCCATGTTGAAAATTGAGGATCAATTTTGGATTGAGTTCACTATAAGCTTGTTCAACTGCATACATTTGCTTGATGCTCAGTAATTAGGTTGAATAAGTTAAAGGGCTAGTGAATCAATTCGCGGGTAGTCAAAAACAGTTCTCGAAAAGGCTTCTATCACACTCACACATAGTGACTTTGAGTATGCATAGATGCAGAACCAACTACTAAGTTCGATCAACCTAGGAGATTCGAAGACCATTTTGAGTGATAGGACACCTAATCAAAGAGAGATTGCCATCGGACCCCAACCAAAAGAAAATACAAAAACAATAGAAAAGAGAAAAGAAAAGAAATATGACAAAAAATAGGTATAGCCATAGGAATAAGTGGGATCCATCGATCGGAATCCCAGGGCATAGTCACGAGGCCTGTCAGAGCCTAATGCCTTGAGCCAGGCGGCTAGGGTCATTGACTTCACTACCGCTACATGGGACCCGAGAAGATGGATCATTCACGCAACCTAGGGCTTTGAGTTTGGTTAGTGTTCGGGTGAAGTTTGAAGGGAATTGAATGCACAGTGCCCTTAACCAGGCGGTGAGAGGTCACCCGATGGTCCCCTTCACAGGGAACACTTCGGCCTAAAACCCCTTCTTGGCACTAGGTCTTCTTCCATTTGTTTTAGTGCATTAGGAAATTTCTAAGTATGAGGACATGAATAAATGGGTGTTCCTATCCTTTCCTAGTTAGCTTCTTCTAATAGTGAGTTGAGCTTAAGTTTGGGGTAGCCGAACTGGGCCATTCGGAGGTCATTCACTATAAGCACATAGGGATTTTGGGAAAGGCCATTGAACACCGTGGGATTTGATGCACTATTCGGTTTCACTATCTTGATTGAATTCTGCAGAAAGTCAAATATCACATGCCTTCAGACATCGAGCAAAGCGGTGGGTATGTGAGTGATCCAATTTGATCCCCTAATTTTCAGCATGTGCACCATTGTCTTAGTGTTAGTTGCATGGTGTCGGGTGTGTCATCTGTCACAGAGTCGAGTTCTTGCTTGAGAATGACGAAACTAAGTTTGGGGGGTGTGATGAGTGCAAAACACTTTCATCTTACACTGGCGTCGATTCTTCATTTTACATTTTATTTTTATAGTAATTTTATAGTTTTTTGCTAGATCCACGATTTTGTATGCGGTGTGGTTACGAGGTTCGATGGAGCGAAAGAACAACTTTGGGCGGTTGGAACGATGAGACGGTGGTGGTAATCGCGTCATGCGTCATCACGTCATCCATGTACCGTGCCGCGTCGCCGCGTCGCCCGTCGCCGCGTCGCACACGTCGCCACAGCTATGCGTAATCCACCAGCATCCATCACAACTTGTCAGTTCAATCTGCACCACCAATCATTTAAAGTCACGGATGGCCACGAAATTGGGGGTATCGGGCGTCTGACGGAGGCCCACGGAGTTTGAGGAGCGGAGTGACAACGGCTTCGAGTGCCCGAAGTTATGCGGCTTTCATTTTTCGGATATTTTCGGATATTAAACAATGTTTTCCTTATTAAACAGTTTCATCTTTTCTTTCATTATGTTCTAGATCTCTTTCTAGGGTTACATCAAACTACATCACCTCCTGATAGTTAAAGCTTGATCTTTCATATTTATTCGGTTATTATTAATACATGCATCTCTCTATACTGCATTTCAATTATATGATAATGTCGGCCAATGTTAACACCTGTCCTTGCTTCAGGTCAAAGTTCGAGAGATGAGGGTGTCAGGGGATGCAGGTAGAGTAGCCTTTAGCCGGTCGGTTAATAGAGATATTAAATTTTGAAGGTGGCATTTGGGGTTAGAACATTGGCATTTCGAATCTGGGGTCGAGGATAAAAAAAAAAAAAAAAAAAGAAAAAAAAAAAAAAAAAAAAAAGAAGTGAGAGAGAGAAATATGCTCGATTCTATTCACGAGATGAGGCGGATATACCTCGAGAGAGAGGATATCTAAATAAGCGAATCACCTCGCCATTGACATATTACAAATATATTGAATATGATATCTTTAGAAAGTAATCCATTGAATGTGATGGGGAGACTAACCTAGGCGTAACACCATTAATTCACTAGAATCAATGGCTTAGTTGTAGTTTCCTTACTTAAATTTTACCACAGAATCAATTATTCGGATATTATCGCGGAGACCTCATGGTGATTCTGCTTTCCTGTGGATCGATATCATAGTTAAGTACATTATATTACTTGAGACTCTGCAGCGTGCACTTGCGCACATAGGCATTCATTTATACAGCGTTTGACTGTCACCCCCTTTTCTTTGATTGGAGGATTATACCCTTAGTCGGGGGAAAAATGCGAGTGTTCGGGACCACAAGTATAGAGGGTGTAAGTTATTACTTGCGCATATGTTCCAATGTGTGTGATATCCCGATGATGCATTCAATGCACTTTTGAAAACCACTTCCTATATCTTTGGGGTGAATCTTAGAATCACCCGAGTTGCCAGCAGTTCCTCTTTCGTTGCACAAGATTTTACCTCTCCCATTGTGATTTCCTCATAAACTATAAAGGTCGGTGAAGGTGGAGAAGTTATGGAGGTATGCTTTCAGAAATCTCTGTTGTTGTTTGTTGCAAATGGATATTGTGTGTTTGAGAACAAAATTTGTGTTGATCTACGGATGTCACAATTAGGGGCTCGGTTAAAGTATTCCCCCTTCAGGTTCAGCTAAGGCTAGGTGCCCGTTGTCTAGCGCCTCAGTAATCCACGGTCAAGGTGACCATTTCCCTTCTTCGGGTTCTTCACCGGGGCTGGTACCCCCTTGTCTTGCGCCCTCCGGTCACGGCGATCGGGTGTATGGTTGGGAGCCAGAGAGGAGTCTTCAAACATAATATTTCAGACTCTTCATTTTCTTCCACTTTTTCCTTTCTCTTTGTCTTTGTTTTCTTTTGACAATCATTTGAGTATGGTTTCTTGGACAGATTTGTAATGGATCTATTTTGGTTGTTTAGGCGCATTTGTTTTTGTTTTGTGTAACTCTTGATGCGTATTGGCGCATTCTAATAAAATTTTTGGCATACTTATGCTCCAAACTTTTTATCTTGCATTCTTTCTGTGTATGCTGGCTAAGGGAGTAGTAGGCCTGAAGATGGCTTTTATGAAGCCTTTAATTGTTGTGAATGTGTTTTCAAATTTTTCGACTTGGATTACTTTTTGGATTCCTCATGCTAAAGGACCTGGACCGTCTCGAAATGCTCATCCAGGGGCCCCATAGCCTGGCAAACTTAGGGTCATAGAAGTGTGGGATAAGTGATTGATAGCCCTAAAGGGCTGGGTTCTTACAATCAGTGAGCTCATGCATGGTTTAGAAGCCCTGTAAGATAAAACGCCCTATGAATACTAAGTGTGGGGTGAGAGGGGCATGTTTCTCGATACTTGGTCCGGTCTGTTGGTGTATTTAATGATCATGTTCGTGCCTTACCCTATATAAGGGTAAGGATCCAGAAGCTATCATCACTTAGAAGCCTCTCACTAAAAAACCCTGTGAGCATCTGCAATACTCTTGAATGTTTCGGCCAAGTAGTCATTGAAGATTTCCGACCATTTTTAACCTCATAGTGGGTTTTTCCTCTGCTTAGCTTCTAATTTTACTTACACGAATTGTTTTGTTTGTGTTGGTTTTGTTATGATCTGCATGAATGCAGGCTTTTTCAGTCCGTGGGGTTACATGTGGATTTGCACACAACATTTGGGATGTACTCATTCTGGGTGCTTTAATAGTTTTGAAAGCTCAGCAGAAACTGAGGTTTGGTCCTACTATCGTTTGGCTAAGATATCCTCAAGTTGATCCTCTTTCTTTGTTTTCTTGTAGAATGACGAGAGGTCAAGAGGAGATTTCCACTAATTAAGTTGGGCGTAGGAAGGGGTCCAGCCGGGAGTCGCCTACTGCGAGCAGCTTTTTGGCTTCTATGTCCATGGAGGAATTGAGGTCCTTTTGCCGAGTCCCTGATGGCATTAGCTTAGAATTGTCGGATGGGTCGACTTTCTCTTGCCAGGGCCAATTGGATAATGCCATCTACTTACGCTCGGGGCAATTCAGAATTTGGACTTGGCTTCCCCCAGATTTAAGTCGTTGGTGAGCTGATTCCTACCGTCTCCCCAGCTCCTCCTACTCTTATGTTTTTCATATTTTAATGGGTTGTAGTGTGCTTAACTATTTATACCAGTTGGATATTTCACTGGTAGAGATATGTTTCGTCACATCGTTAGCCCAGGGTTGGGAATTTAAGGGGCGAAACATACATGAGTAAACCATAATCCCCGGCTACAATTTGTAACTAGGCTCCCTGATTCCCCTAAAGGGGGTTGTCCTAGTTAGGGGCCCATGGTACGAGATGCCTGGCTCTTTAGGGCTTCCTTTTTATGTGAATCAATCTCTTATGTTCCCAGGTTGGTCTTAGTTCGGTTTCAAATCATGTTGTACTGGATGATTTGTGTTTTGACACACATCGGTTTTCCTGATGCTATCTAGGTAAGCATAGGTGAGGCCGGCTAGTCAACTAGATTAAGAAGGTTGGCCTAGAGAACATCAGATGATTGTTGGAGATAACAAAGGCAAAAAGTAATCATGAGTTCTATTGATGGTGAGGAACTTACGAGAGTTGGCCGCCTTTTCCTTTCCTTACATCATCCCCATTGTTCCCCACTCGTTACCCGTAGAGCTCATTAAGGGAAAGCACTTCGTTCTCGTCGACCTCTATAAGTGCAACCCGGGTAGCTCTTCTCTCCCGGTGATCATTTGCTTAGAAAGATCAAGCGGAGGCGCGGCAGAGAGCCTCACAGGGTTTGTCAGGTCGCTCAGCCTAGTTTGTGGCTTGCCCCCCGGATTGAAAAGAAGGAAGGAGATAGGAAGAGGGCTCGACAAACAAAAGTAGTCGACGCCGGGTTGGAAGGATTTGTGGACTGGGCAGTCATAATTGCCAGTGAGCCCGCCGAGGAGGAGGAAATGTCTAGTTTTGCCTCCGAGTTTTCCCATTAATATGGATGTCGCCCAGTGTGGGCTCGGAGTAAGTCCACCCCACATTAATACGATGCGCCAAAAGTGTCAAAGTGGTCTTCACCGGATGAAGGGCTAGAAGGACTAGGCAATGAAAATCCCGATGGACTCCTTAATCGAGGCCTTGACGGTGTAGATGTAGAAGGTTCTCGGTGAGTCGGTGCCTTTGGTGAGAGATCGGATTGGAGGCCTTTGTGTCGATGAAATTGGATAGGGGGTCCCTCTTGGGGGTATTTCTTTGCTCAGTCTCCTATCCAGGCTTGCGGATACCGTATTTATCAAGAGAAGGCCGCCTGACTAGCTACTACTGAGCACGTACTTTCCTCCACATGAGAGGATCCACCCACCAGCGGGCATGGTTGCCCTCGATTTAGAGGGTGCTCAGGAGATCATCCATCGCTGGAGCTCCATTAACCAGGTAAAGCCTCCGGTTGCGCATATGCACAACCTCTATCCTAATTACTCCCGAGTACCGGTGGCGGCTTGCGTAGAGTAGTACTCCATCCCGTTCCTTGTCTATATGAATAATAAGGCTTTTCTAATCGTTAGTAGGGGCGGGATGTATCTCTGATATGACTTTCATAGATCAACTAAGTTAGTGCGTCTTTGCTTTTTAGTACTTGATTTCTAGTTTTGCGTAGTAATTTCCTTCTTACTTTTCTTTTGATTTGTAATGGCCATCCGAATATGGCTGCGCTTGATATAGGAATTTCAATCCGGTAGATGGCGCGAAAGCTACGGCACATACTTGATCAACCATTTCCAAGAAGCATTAGGCCTTGGGCGCTTCTTTGTGAGCAAAATCCAGAAATCGGAACATTGGAATAGGGGCCCAGCGGAGTGTGGAGATATTGAGCGGGAGGAAAAGGGATGAAGACGAGAAGGAGGCTAAGGTGGCTCGTGCGAGGCCCAGAGCGAGGATGGAGGATGGCCCATTGGGACTGAGATCGCAACCAGCTGGTTGTAGAGGGAAGACGGGCTGGAGTTAGGGGTTGGGGTTGCCTAGCAGGCGGTTGAGCGAATCTTCATTTATTCACGGGCCTCGAGGCATCCAGAAGATGGGGTGTCTTCTCTTCATTCCTAGGTAGCAAGGATAAAGGAAGCCATGGAGAGACTCTGAGAAACATTGGAGCAGATTTTGCTTATGGCTACCGTGTTGTGCGTTCGAACATAGCATCCGCGGTGGCCGGCTAGATTACGGTGGCATGCCAGCTCTGAGCCCACTTCCTTTAGAGTTTTGCGGTCACAGGGTGCCGACTGATAACCATTGAAGCCAAGGTTGGGAGGTACATCTAGGAGGGACGGCGAAGGATCCGGTGGAGGGAGTCGTCGTAGAGGAGCAGGGCTAACTTCTTCCTCTATATTAGTTTTTTTCCATTTTGGGAGATCTTTTCAAGGGGCGCCATTTTTCCACCAATATGCGTATTAGTTCTTGTAATCCCTAGCCCTTTTTAGCTCGTTTTAATGGAATAACAAGATATTTACTAGGACACGTGTTATGTTTGATAAAAGTCCTAGTAGGACAACAACCATGTCTAGACTTTTTACTTTTAAAAATGCTAGCCGGACAACAACCATATATGGGATTTTTTAAATGCTAGCGGGTTATCGACCGTAATACGGACTTTTTACTTTCAAAGAAATACGGCTAGGCAACTGACCATATATGGGCTTTTTAGATGCCCAGTGGACATCAGCATATCTGGACTTTTTACCCAAAAATGCCGGTGAGACTGACGTGACCATATCTGGGCTTTTTGATTACGAGTAGGACATCAACCATGTTTGGACTTTTTCCTTTTTAAAAGTATCATCCGAACAACTTAGCCATATCTGGCTTTTTAGTAATTATTATTTGGAGAGATGTAAAGATATAATCTTTGTTGATGATGGAATCCTCGAAAACATTATTGGTAATAATTCTTAAGGTGCATAGCGTTTCAACCAAAAACACAATAAGTCTATCGATCTCTCGCAGAATATGGTGCCTGCTGAACTACCATGTATGGTCCTTCCTAATTGGGCTGGAATTTCTTGTATGTTGGGTTGGCCTTGTTTTCAAAGACCCGTATTAAGACCAAATCTCTAGGTATGTACGCGGCTTTACTGGTTGGTTGTGCAAGTTTTCTAGCCTCTGCTTAGTATGATGTTGTGCGCACAGTTGCCGCTTCTCGGAGTTCATCAATTGTGCCTAAGTTTTTGGCTATGGCTTCGGAATTTTCTTTCCTAGGAATTTACCTTGTATGGTGAGCATCCACTGTTTTTGCTTGGGGATGATGAAGCACATCCCATGCGATGACAGTGATATGCGATTCGTTTCACAATTTGGTTATTCTATAGGCCCATAAAACCCTTGGAAGTTCCTCTACCCATTTTCCTTTGGTCGAGTGTGGTGTTTTTCGAGTTGATGGAGTCTTATTTGACGCTTTTGCCTGGCCAGTTTGCTCTATAGATGCGTGGGGGTGATGCTGGTTTTGATTTTCAATTCTCTACATAAATTCCTGTATACCCTGCTATCAAATTATGGCCCATTGTCAATTACAATCGATTGGGGTATTCCGAACTTGCACAGAATGTTCTTCCATATGAACTAAACAACCTCTTTATCATTGATAGACGCGAAGGCTTTTCCTTATCCATTCTTTAAAAATAGTCGAGTGGCAATCAATATAGGCTTCTAATACGATGAGCGTGGTAGTAACCCTGACCTCCATCCCCCAGTGAAGGGCCAGGGCTCGTTATGATCATTAGGTCATGAGCGAGCATCTTTGACACGGGGGCCTGCCGTTGGCAACAGTCGCACTTTCTGACATAGGATTACATCTACATGCATGGTTGGCTAATAGTAGCCCTGGGTGTGGGCTCTATGGGCTAACGTCCTGCAGCCTGGATGATTTCTGCATACCTTATCATGGAGCTCTTCCAAAACGTATGCCCTTCCTAGTGAGTGAGGCACTTAAGGTAGGGCCTGTCCAAAGCTATTGTCTTCAAAGGATTCATAGCTAACGGATCCTTTTTTTTCTACCCTGACCTGGGCGGCGAAAGATGGTTGCTACGGAGAAATGTGATCCCCTAGGGGAAGACTGTTTGAGCTATTTTCCCATTTCTGTTCCCATTTGGATAATTGGTAGCAATGTCGTGTGGCCAGTTGACTACTTAAAAGGTCAACTTGACCCACATTGGTCCAACAACTGACCATCTGTTGATATGTTGAAGGACAACCTTCATCAAGTGTAGCAAGGCTCGACTTACTATACAATTGTAAGGCCCTAGGTCTTCGACAATTAAGAACAAAACCTACTAGGTGACTGGCCCTGTTTATACATGAAGTATGATGTCTCCAAATGTCGTGGTTGTTGTGCTGTTGAAACAAGAGAGGATTCGTTTGGTCGAGTTCAACATTCGTGAGGAAAGCTTCATCTAGTTAAAGGCGGGTAGCTACAACAAGTCTGTCGCACTAATAAGATCTACTAGCACCTTGTGCACATTAAAACCGCTAATACAAAGGGTGAGTACAAGTGCATCATAATGAGGCATAATGACCCTGTTCAAGGAAAGGATATGGGGTCGTCTATAGGTTTAGTCTCTTCTTGGCTACCCCCTGTGTGGACATCGTTTACCCGGGCCTTGACCGTGGCTACTCTCAAAAGCTTCTTCTGTTGGCGTTTCGATTGGTACTAGTCGTCAAACGGTCCCCCTAATGTATAGTTTATGGCCGGTCTAGACTTGAAGGAATTAATTCGCGCAGGCTATGAATTCTATCTACTCTAGCGTAAATTCCGCCCACATGATTCTTCCACGACATATCTTTTGGTGCCTGCCCACTAATTAGTCTTTCCACCATGAATTTTGAAGCCCCATTTCATTTAGTCTCATGAGTCGTGGTCACCACATGATAATCACATCGCACAGACGGGTTTCTTTGAAAGGGGTTCATCTGGATTGAAATTCTGAGCCATTTGAAAATCACAGTAGGATTCTCGAATGAGAACATGACCTCTCATACGTGATGTTTAGGGGGGTGAATTGCGGGGCTCCCTCTTTTTCTATGACGGATCTCGGGATCGCTTCCAATTTTTGCTCTAACCTTCCCTGGGCTCAAGCGGCTTCTTCCCCTCCGGCTTGCTGCTTCCAAACGGCTTGCTTATGATCATAACAGTTTGAGTTGTTGTACGGATGTTATCTTCCAATGTTGATTATCTATCACTGTCTGCTACAATTCTTGTGTAGCGATGGAGTAAAACTGATGAGTGGAAGAAAGGGGTAGATGGCGCGAAGCTTATCCTAAAGTTCTGAAGTCCCATATGGTGACTTACCCGAATCTCGACCTGCTAGATGACTTACCCGAACCTCCTGGTGAAGTCCCATATGGTTTCCTCCTCTTGATTTATAATAGTTTATAAAGAACTAATATTCCTTTTCTGCATTATTGAACAAAGGTACTGAGAGATGAATACGATCTAAAGCTCGTTGAACGAATTTATTGAATTATGTAGGAGCTTATGGAATCAGGCCAGCGTAAGCCCTTGGAGGCTGGCCGAGAAGACTTTGCAAAACAGATGGTCATTGTCGGCATTCAGAGACTTTGCCTGGTTGTAATGGAGCATGTGATCATAAGGGTCATTAGAACCATCGAACATAGCAAAGATTTGGCATGGCCCAGATCCTCGAGTGGCTCGTAAATTGAGGATGTGTTGCTCTAGGGGAGAAGAGAGGCATGTCGTCGGGACTTGGTGCTGCTTCTTTGCCCGGAGTAGTATGTGGCGTGAGTCTGTGCCAAGGTAGGGTACACTAGGGGCACGGATGGCATTACTCCCGTGGGTAATGCAGACGTGTTTTCAAGCACTCCGTTTGGTTGGTTCTGTCTTCATCCTATTTCACTTCTCGCCCGGCGGAATATGCCACTATCGGCGTTCCTGAATGTTGGGTGATACGAGCGTCTTTGGCGCGACCTGGCCCTACTACTTTTCTTTGGGGAGAGGAGTGCGGCCAGAGTTGCACGAGGATAACTCGTTATCGTTAGGGTATTCGTTATCGGGGATATTAAGGCTCCTTTCACTTAATACGATGTCGAGTGCCTTGTAGCTGCCCTATCCTTGCGTAATTTTATCAAGATCATGCCTTCTTTTACGCGAGTGTTGTTCTGCAAAAACACATCTCTGAATATATAGCGTTATCACCAAAGGACTATTGTCTAATCCCTAGAAACTTCGCCATATAATTTGTTGAGACCCAAAAATCTCCTATAATTAATCATTTTCAAATTTGGTTTTGGCAAGATACACTGCAAGTGCACAGGTCGACAAGTAATAAAATGGATATAAGTCTAGATATCGATCCCCACGAGGAGATCTCGAATTTTAAACCAGCACTAACTAATCTGACTTCATACTATTTACATTGCAAAGTGATAATGGTGTCAGCTCAAGCTGGAGATTATACTAGTGCGTTGAGAATAAATGAACGACAAAGTGAACTGAAATAGAAAGAAATAAAGAATGCTTGAATGGTTAAGAAAATAAATGGGCGCTGAGTAATTATCCTTTAGAGGACACATCAAGAAAACTGCTATAATGAATTATCAATTCCTGTAGTTAATACTGATAAAATTTCTTGATCATTTCAGATTTTGAAATCTGTCCAAGGTGTTTAGCAGTGCAGCTGGATCTCTCCACACTCCACAATTCATTATCTAATTTTTGCACAGTTCTCTCGAATATAGGGAATAGAGATAATACTTTTAAAAGTTTCTGAATCTGGGTATTTTTCTTTGCAGTACTTCCTTACCCATTTTATGAATTTGTAAACCTTAGCTCCCAAGTTATAGGATAAGCAGGATATACAACTTCCGGGTTTCTCTTCCTCGAGATTAGAATAGATCACCCTCTCCTTGATTAGATCTCGGCTAACACGGAGATTGGCCTCGCTCTCCAGAGATGGAGGTGAACTCTTTGTTTGTTTAAAATGGATAACTCTGTTCATTTCGATCTTGATTTCAGCGAGGATTTATCAATGGCTCACAAAGCACAAATAGATACATAATGGCGGGTTAGCCTGCCTTTAAGAGAGATGTTCTGGCTCGGGAATGTCATCTGTGTCGCGTTCAGAAGACTTCCTTGAAATCAGGCAATGAAACCGTCTTAGGCGGGTATCACAGCGATATTCGGATCCGAGCAAATTAACCCAAAGCGCGAAGTAAATTCCTGTCACGAAATTCACAAAATTTATTTGGGAAAGCGACTACGGGAAAGATAGGTCACATTTATAACATTCACTTAATGGAAGGTATTTGGATTCCTCATTCTTGAATTACTGCGCTCTGACGTTCCTCACGATCCTTAAGAATCGCAGTTGAGCGAAAATCGATTTGGAAATTTGTGCGAACTTGAGCAATTGGTGGTAGTTTGAAGAAAATGGTGCATTGGCCGAGTAGCTTGATAACACGAGATCAGAAAAGTAAGCAAAAAATAAATGGAACGAAAACTAATCTACTCTAAAAAAGCAGCGGAAACATAAAAATAAAGAAAAGAAAAGAAAGAAAAAAAGAAAAATGAAATCGTAGGCTGCAGTCTCTATACAGTATTACTGCGACACCTTCTGTCTAGGTATTCGCGTATTTATAGGGTTTTGATTTAGGCTAATCCCAATGCTTTGCTGTAGGTTTCAAAATGGTTTGGCCCAATTCTACTTTATTCAGTCGCGACCTCAACTTCCTTGTCGTGACATCCGGTAGCGCGACGCTGATCTCATGTGGCGACATCAACCTGAGTTTATACGGGCACATGGCCCGGCCGTTCTCGATGTCCGCGACATCAGAGCATGCCCTTCACATGTTTAGTTGATCGCTTATGATGTCACGACATCAAGGTCTTGTCGCGACATCCACTCAAGTCCCTTGCAGTCTTCAATAGTTGCTCCTGATGTCGCGACATCGCGATGTTGTCGCGACATGGGCTCAAGTCTCCTGCACCCTTCCATTAGTTTGTCGCTGATGTCCGCGACCTCGGTATCTTACCGCGACCTCTGCCAATGTACGTAGGTTGCACTTGTTGTTTGTGATGTCGCGACCTCAAGTTTTTACGTCGCGTTAGCGGCTTGAGTTCCAGCGACTTCATCGGTCAGGCCTCTCATAGCTTAGAGTTAGCCACATTGTCGCGACCTCGATCTTTATTCTTTGTCGTTCTCTTAGCTCCTGAGTTTACCTTTTCATTTGCTTATACGGTACTTGCGTCGTGACCTGCATCGATTCCCTCAATTCTCTTGGTGTGTGACCTCAGAATCTATTTAATGCAAACCCAAGGCTTCATCGATGAATCAGCCAGTGTTTTTCGTTTAACTCGCCGTTAAGTACCACTTCCTCCACTTATTCTTTGTATTTTCTGTGCTTTCTCTCTTCTGCTAATAACAATTTGGTGAGTTTCTTCATGTTACATGTATGTGTTCTTCTGTTCAAGATAAAATCGCAAAAATAAGACTAAAAATAGATGACTTTTAAAAACATGAAACTCCCCAAACTTAAAATTTTGCTTGTCCTCAAGCAAAGAAAAAGAAAGAATTGTTTGTCCTCAAACAAGTAGGACATTTTTCTGTTTTTGTTTTGCAGTTTAATACAATTCAATTGAAATACAAGGAATGCATAGTTTTCTGTACATCTAGCATCAAAGTTCAAATTAAGGTTAATTCCTATTTTCTCCGATTATGCAAGAGTAAATTTATTGGGGGTGTTTCTAAACGGTGTAGTTAGCACTCCTCTTTGAATTGTAAGTCTTTCTTACTCATATCCTGGATGAGTCAATTAACCATTCTAGGATTTTCACAATTGGATCTTTGTCTGATTTTTCAAACTCCATAAGCTTGTTGTTCATATCGATCTCCACTAGTAGCAGAGTATCCTGACCTTGAATCCGGTCGGAGTCTTTTGGGCTTGTAATGTTAGGCTTGGGTAAATGGTAGGGTGAATGGAATTTTTAGGCTAAGATTACCATTATTCCTCTTTCCTTTGTGCTCACATACTGCCCTTTTCTCCTTGTAATTTCTTTAAACATCTCCCCCAAACTTCATGTTTGGGATACCACCTTGATTTTCTTTTATTCAAATTTTGTTTGTTCCCAATTTTGATCTGTAATTCAACTGGGGAATTTTCCTTCTCTTCTTTGATGAGAATAGTCTTTATGTTTTAGTCTTTTTAGGCTTTCTAACACTCTTAGCGAACTTTGGGTTAGTAGCTCCCATACCAGATGGTATTAGGGTACTAGGTGTTGAAACACCCCTAAGAACTTAATTGTTCAAGAGAGTTAGGCCACAAGACAAAAACTATTCCCTTGAGCCTTCTTTTCTGCTATATTGTTCTAATTCAAACTCCTTTCTTTTCAGTCCCTTTTCTTTATTTCTCCTTGAGTTCCTCAAAACTTCAACTCCCCCAAACTTCATTTCTTCCTCTCTTTTGGGAAATCTGCAGTGGCGGGGTTCTCTTGGAGGTTGATTCCTTGGGATGAGGGTTTACACTTAAGCTTGTTGGTTTATTGTTGAGAATAAGGCTTGTTTTGGCTCCAATTTAGACCAGGTGTGTGACACCATATTAGGGATGGCTGAAATGAAACCAGCTTTCAAGGATGTGCCGCGGCTCATTTGGTGTTGGTTGACATCGCCACCAGGATTCGCCTTGATCAATAATCTAACAAGTTCTGAATTGGGTTGAGTGACGTGAGGTTACTCTGCACCTGAGGAGCTTCTTGACTCATACCAGATTATGAGAATTCAAAGATGTTATTTCCAGCAGGTTTCTTGACTCACTGTTCATACTACAAATTCAAAATACTTGTTTTGTTCTGTCAATTGTGTAACCAACCTATTCTGAACTCATTAGCAAAATTTCCAGTCAATTATGCAATTTTTGTATCTCAATTAAATTGCATTTCATTTGCTAGCTAACACTTTATTCGATGATTCACATTTTATTCAATCTATTGTGAAGTATTAACAACTTAGCTAAACTTAAGAAAGATGACATTTTGAGCATTATTGTTCGAGAGCGATTCTACAATGGATTCCAGCTGCATCAGCGAAACTGGCAACCGATTGAACTCAAGCAAATTAAACAAATTTATGTTTTATTAATGATTTGTTCTACTTGACGGTTTTAGGAAGATAACGTGTAAGGAAGGAGGTTGAAAATTGAATGGATAGGTCTATTTTTCTTTTACGCACTTACGGGTATAGATGTACGGGGATCGGTCGAGAAAGTATCCAATTGCAGGCTGGTGGAATCGCTCACTTTCTATTCTCTCCTCTTTTCCCTCGGCTTTCTCTTTGTCAGTCTGCTTTTCCTATGCCAATTCGTTTGTGAGATCCACCTTTTAGAGCTCATCTGTCTCATTCAAGTGTGTGTGTTTTCTCCATTAAAATGTGACACCTCTAAATTTTGACAGTTGTTATTGATCAGTCAGGTCTCATACATTTTTATCTGAATGCATAAGTTTTCATCCTAACATACTTGTCTCTCACTTCCACATCTCTTTGTCTCTCCCCAAATCTTTCACCAAGGGACATGTGAAAATTAAATCCATTGATGTTCTCCTTTTATGCGCTCTTCTGTTTGGCATCCCTTTCATTCGGTATTCCAGGCGATTGTCTGCATTGCTTGATTGTTGTAGAATGCCTGTGGCGAACTTTCGCTCTCTAACGGATCTTTATCCCTGGTTTCATTTCTTTACGAAGTTTTTCTCCTTCTTCTTTGAGTACCTCACGCTATCTGTTCTTCCTTCCTTTTCAGCTTTGCTTCCCATTCCTGTTCCCTTCCTTGCAACTCAGCTTCAAACCTTTCTTCTCTTCTCTACAGTTCTTCCTCCCACTGCTGATCTCTCCTTTTCAGCTACCTCATCGTATTATCTAGCTAACTGCTTTGGATACTCCCACCTCTTTTCCTCTTCTTCCATCTGTTTTGCATTGAAGACATTCCATTATTGCATTGTTCTCTTGTGCCCCCTTGAACTCTCCTTGCTCTGCGAGATAATTGTTTTGCCTAGGGAGGCAGTTAAGGGAAAGGAGAAGTCCATGGGGCTTTCTTCATTCTGCCTTTCATTGTCTGCACATGTGAAGGTATTTGTTTCAACAGGATTTTCTGAATTCTTCTTTTCTTGCTTGTCCATTCGATGCATAATGGCGTCCAACTTGGCCTCCATGGCTGTCATCTTGCTCAGTTCCAGAATCCCCTTTCCTCTATTGTTTCCTTTTGAGCTTCGGAAGGAGTTTCATATTACTAACTTGAGATCTCGATCGAGATCTTGCCTCGCCGACACTCTTACGTTTGAATGCTCCACAGCAGGAAGCATCAATGATCCCCTTTGATATATCATTCAAGGCATGGTATACAATGTCCATCTGAGTCTTCAGATCTATCCCATGCATGGGACATCTTCTCAGCAATCGCTTAAATCTTTCCCAAGCCACGTAGAGGCTTTCATCTTCCCCCTGCTGAAACACTATGATTTCCACTCATACGAGGGTGAGGGGGTGGGGGAAAAGAATCTACCTAAGTAGGCTTCCTCACTAACTCTCGAAGTGTCAGCGAGCCATACGGTAAAGATTCATACCATGTAGCTGCTGTATCTCTTAAAGAGAAGGGGAATAGATGCAGTTTGATGACTTCTGGTCTCACCCCATTCAACTTCACAGTGTTTGCCATTCTGAGGAACCTTCCCAGGTGCTCGTTTGGATCTTCTGTGGGATGACCAGTAAACTGATGCTGCTGGACCATTGTAATTAGTGCTGGCTTCAGTTCAAAATTGTTGGCATCAACTGCAGGCTGTCTGATTGCGGAGTATTCATCCTGAATAATTGGTCTCCAAAAATCCTCCATTGATGCGTGATTGGAAGTCTTAAGTGCTTCTCTACGTGTATTTCATTCGATCACGTCTTTCATGCCTTAGCGGTTGAGTTTTTCTGCCTTTATTTTCTCGAGCCACGGTGTTTTTCTCCCAATTACGTATCTGTTTGGAATGGATCGGATTACATTTCTATGCATTAAACTTTTGTCCTAAAAACAAAACATACTAACATTACTTGAGGGTAGTGAGTCGACAAAATTTTCAATATGGTTTGTTAAAGGTTAGTAGCTAAAAATAGCCACTGCTTGAAAAGCTATTTTTGTTCTTTTTCTTTAAAATGTCGAAATTAGTATTTCCTTCTTTCATCAGAATATTGATTTATTAAATTCTTCGATCCCCGACAACGGCGCCATAAAACTTGTTGACCTCTACCAAAACATATCTACAAATATATATGACGTTATCACCAAAGGACTATTGTCTAATCCCTGGAAACTTCGCCATATAATTTGTTGAGACCCAAAAATCTCCTATAATTAATCATTTTCAAATTTGGTTTTGGCGAAGATACAGTGCAATTCGTAGTAATAAAATGGATATAAGTCCGAATGTCGATCCCACGAGAGATCTCGGAATTTTAAATAACTATCCTAACTGTCGACTTCCATGTACTATTTGGACATAGAAGTGATAATGGTGTCCGGCTCGAGAAGCTGGAGATTATACTTAGTGCGTTGAGGAATAAATGAGCGACAAAGTGAGCCCGAAATGAAAGAAATAAAGAATGCTTGAATGGTTAGAAGAAAATAAATGGCGGTAATTATCGCCAGAGGACACATCAAGAAAGCTAGTATAATGAATTATCAATTCCTGTAGTTATCTTGATAATTCTTGATCATTTCCAGTTTTGAAATCTGTCCAAGGTGTTTAGCAGTGTAGCTGGATCTCTCCACACTCCACAATTCATTATCTAATTTTTGCCTGATTCTCTCGAATATAGGAAATGAGATAACTACTTTTAAAAAGGGTTTTCTGAATACGGGTATTTTCTTTTGCAATGCTTCATACCATTTATGGGTGTAAACAGCTCCGAGTTATCGATTGGCTTGAGGATATACAACTTCCAGGTTACTCTTCCTCGAAATTAGAATAGATCACCCTCTCCTTGATTAGATCTCAGCTAACACGGGATTGGCCTCACTATCCGAATTGAGGTGAACTCTTTGTTTGTTTAAATGGATAACTCGTTCGACTCGATCTTGATTTCAAGCGAGAAGAGGATTTATCCAAGTAAACTCTAAAAACGCAAATAGATACATATTAGCGAGGTTATGCTCTTTAGCTTTTAAAGAGATGTTCATAGCTCCCGGGAATGTCATCTCGTGTCACTTAGAAGGACTTCCTTAGAGCCCGAGCAATGAGAAAGCGAATCTTGAAGCGAAGGGTATACGAGCGTGTGAGATCAGAAAATAATTAACCCAATGAAAATAAATTCTAATGCGAAATTCTACAAGATTGAAGCTTAATGCAGGAAAGATAGGTCGATTTATAACATTCACTTGTGAAGTGGATTCCTCCAACTCTTTGCCACACAGCTCTGACATTCCTACGATCATAAGAGTCTTTACTTGATTAAAGCTGAGAAAAATAAGTTTGAGAAATTTGTATGCAGACAGGAAACCAGAGGTCGAGTAGTAGTTTGAAAGAAAGAAAATAGTACGCATTAAACCCCGGCCTCAATCGATAACACCACGAATCCAGGAATGAAACAAAAAAATAGAAATGGAGCAAAAAAATAATCTACTACCCAAAAGCGGCAGGAAACATAAAAATAAAGAAAAGAAAAGAAAAGAAAAGGAAAGAAAAAAGGAAAAATGAAGCCTTATTTTTCAGGATCTCTACTTAAGTCTTTGGAGCGCTACTATTACGGGTAGGCTGTATTGTTGCCATAGGGTTTTTCGGTTGAATTTTTAATCCCAGTAGCGGCTGTATGGGTTTCAAAATGGTTTTTGGCCCGATTCCAGTGTTCCAATCGCGACCTCAACTTCCTTGTCGCGATCGGCATCCGTAATGGCGACCCATCGATCACCATGTCGCGACATCAACCTAAAGTTTATGCGGCTGTGGGCGGGTCGTTCTCGTGTCACGAGCATCGGTTTGTGCCCCCTCACATGTTGGTTGATAACATGATGTCCGACGTCTTCGAGTCTTGGCCGCGACATCCACTCAAGTCCCGCCCTATGATCTTCAATAGTTGCTCGATGTCGCTTTTTTGTCGCGATGTTGTCGCGACGCGGAACCTCTGCGCGCCGCTTTCCATTGGTTGTCATGATGTCGCGACCTCAGTATCTTGTCAGCGACCTACGCTAATCTTACAGCCAGAGTTGCACTTGATTGTTTATGCGATGCCAGCGACCTCAAGTTTTACAATCGCGACAACAACTGAGTTCAGCGGCTTCATCCGGTCAAACCTCTCATAGCTTCAAGGTGCCATTGTCGCGACCTCGATGTTGTGCGGCGTCGTTCTCTTAGCTCACGGTTACCCTTATTTGCTCCGTGTTAACGCCGAGCATCAAATTCCCTCAATTATAACGGTGTCGCGACCTCGAATCGTAGTAAACAGCTGCATCAATGAATCGGCCCGATTGTTTTGTTTACGCTGCGCCAATTCATTTGCCGCATTCCTCCACTTATTCTTTGTATTTTTCTACTTTTCTTTCTCTCTTCACCGCTAATAACAATTTGGTGAGTTCTTCATATTTACGTATGGTATTTCATTTCTAGATGAAAATCAAACAAAAAAATGGACTAAAAATAGATGACTTTTAAGCTCATCATTGAGCCCATAAATGATCGTTTTCCCACTACATATGTTCAGCGTGATCTTTCAATTCCCTCATCTATCTTACCTACTCCTCCTACTTCTTCTCCATGTCTTGTCACCAATGAAGAGTCAGAGTCTTCGAGCGGCGGATCTTGGGGGTGCTCCGGTCATTGCCCTATGTTAGATGAATCGGATGTGGGGAGGGGCGAGTCGAGGCTGGCGGTGGCAAAGGGCTACTGGATAGCCGTTGGAGCCAAGCCCTGAGACTTTTTGTTCGATTCCACGGATGGGCCGGTATTTGTTACGGATCTCGTCGACTTTCGGGGCATGGGAGGCGCACGATGTACACACAAGGGGGTCTTTGCAGTGATATCTTGACACGCCTCTCCAATAATTAAGTTAGCAAAATGGTGGAAAAGAGAAAAAAGGGAGTTAGCATAGTTGGAGTTGCATACCTTTCCCTCGTCACGAGTCGTCACTTTATATTTGAATGTCTCCTTGATTATGGGAAAGATAATCTAGTAATTTTGCTGATAAGATCTTTCTTTCCTTATCAAGGACTAATTCTCCCTTATTAAGGATTTATGTTTTTGAGGCAAATCAGATTTGGATACTGGGAGATCCGTGGATAAATATCTTTTTTGTATTATCCTGACGAACTCCTGTACAATGGGATGATCATTGGGGACTTTGAGCCCATCCCCGACGGGTTTTAAAACTCTCCCGTGCGGTTAGTTCCCACGACGTGTGGTTTGTCACGGCAAGCCGGCAGGCCGTTAAATAATGATGTGGGCTGGGTGGCGTAGAGCTTGCAGATGGCCCACGAGCCTGCGGGTGGGTCCTAGGCCAAAGGCCATGGAGTACTCCCGGTATTAATTCACAATAAATGTCGAACATCCATATTATATGTGTTGGATATATAAAAGTGAGACAATTATATAGGGTTTTGAGCCCCTCAGCTCATGTTTTACTTTCATTTTGTGTAGAATAGGTGCTTTTGACCATTCCTACCATTTTATGTATTTCGTCGTTTGATGTCGATGCACATTTTTTGCGGTTTGATTCCAAGGACAGCTGCAAATCATCAACACACAGCATCGATTCAGAGCCTTCTCCAGGAGGCCGGAACAGGTCTAAAAGTGAAGTGGGGCAAGCGTGGAACACGGTGGTGCAGTGCCGCGGTTGGTACGAGTACCCGCATGTAGTGAGATGCGAGGAGCTATGGGTACGGTACTGGGAATCAAGAGTGGTACGGTACCTAAAGTCTGCGGATGGAGAACCCCGAGTGTGGAGTTTGGTACCGGCCTGCACTAGCGATGCAGAGTACCAACATGCGATCCTTTGCGAGATTTAAGAGGAATTTCGATCTTGGTGCAACGCGACGTGTACTGATTTCCGCCGAGATCACTAATGGCGGTTGTATTTGGCCCGCACAGAGGCGGTTGAAGTGGGGATTCTGGGGTTTTGACTACAACCTTTGAGTTTTCTCATACTCTTATATTTTCTAGGGTATTCTAGAGTAGAGTAGCTAGTTTCTTCTGATTATGAGTTTTTGAACAGTTGTAATCTTTCAGTTGGTTTTATAACTCGGTATTCGTTGAGGAACTCTGTGTTTTGATATCTCAACCTTGCAAGTGAAGTGTTATTTCTCAATTCACATTTACTATCAGTGTTTCAACAATTATGAATCAATTCTCAGTTTTAATGGAGTTCTAAACCTCCATGATAGGGTTCTAACGGTGGAAACTCACCTCCTTCAGGTAACTGACACTCCAATCCCCTCTTGATGCTTCAGCGGATTTGTATGATATTAAACACTTGCTAAAATTCTTATAAAACTTTAGTTTGGTATCTTCTTGACGTGTAAATGAGAGATTCTTAGTACACGTTGTGCTTGATCTCAAATGCAAACTAAGAGTCCAATCAAATTGTTTGAGCAAGCGTTTGATATCTTTCATCTATTCTTTGTCTTACAAAAGCTTTTAAAGTCATATCCACCATTGAAGACCATTCATCAATGGCTCCTAGATGAAATTGTAAGTGAGAGGTGGGTGTTACCAAGTTGGTGGAAACCTTAGAATCCTATCATTCACCCTTCTTGTTTTAAAATAGTTTAAGTCAATCGGTTAACAAATCAATTAATCAAAACCTCCCATATTTTACTTTATCCGCACATTCATTGGATAGCAATTCCTAAGGATCATCTAGAAAACCACTCCCTGTGGAAATGACCTGTGGACTCCCACAGTATTATAATGTTTGACGACATCAGTTCCTATGTTTGGGAATAATTTCAGCACAAGAAATAGACGAAACAATATGTCTAAATAAAAAATTACCCCCATAATGCATATAAATTACTAGTATCTTTGACCACCCTAATTTTCATTCTTATTTTTTAGTCTTTATCTTTTCAAAAGGTTGTTAGTCAAGGTTTATAGATCTGCATTGACAATAAAGGGTCAAAATCAATAAATTAGATACCTTGATAGGCTAAAATTTCCACACTAAAACTATCAAGTTCAATACAAGGTACAAAAAATCAAGCTATTCTTCCATGCTAAAACCATCAAATTCAATAGAGATTAAAAAAAAAAATCAACAAAATTGACCTGAACCTGAGCTCTACCAGCCATGGACAATTGTTATCGCGGCTCTATCAACGAACAAATTATTTTAAAATTTTGTGTTTAAAAGTACTATCTCTGCGCCAAATGTTTGGTTGTTTGAGGGGGAGAGGAGAGATGTGCAATTTCACTACAAAGCATAGAAACAACAATTGAAATGAATGGCCTATCTCTACTTAAGGTCTTGTACACATAATGAATTCCCAACTGTGCCCATCCTCAATATCTCTCTTGACGACATGCTTATGATATACTTCCCATCTGCTCCAGTGCTTTGATGTTGTGTTCATTCCATAGTTTCCATGCACGGGATTTTTAAGAGCAACTAAACTTAATGAAACAAAAGATGGAGTTTTATGTGCTGAGAGGATGCCAAAAGGAAGGAAAACTACATATCATTGTGGCACAAAGATCGGCCATCATGACAAAACTGTTCCTTCCACTCACAATCTCCAATGGTAACACCCCAAAGCTAAATACGTCATATCTATCTAAAAACCGTCCTTCCATTGTATACTTAGGGACATATAGCCACTGTATTTACTCAGTGAGATAGCCATAAATATTGGGAGATCAAATAACAAACATAATGTTGAAGAAGCTCGTGTCCCCTGCCAAACTCCAAAACAAAAATGTACACCTCAAGTCACGTTACTGTGTCGCTTTCCTAAAGACAATATTTGCCCCCACCAAAAGTGTGCACTGGGTTAACTGCAAATTCGCCTTAAGATAAAATGAGGCTGATCTGATGATCTTCTATCTGCGTATGCACTAACGAAAATAGAGAAAAATACCCTTGTGATATAATTAAGATAAACCAAGACACTACGCTTCAATTATGCATAATTGGAACGCAAAACGAAAGCTAAAAATCTCACAAATAAGAAAAACAGTAGAGAGGGAGAGAGAGATTTTAGAAAGACAAGTAAATTCTGAAAAAATTGGATCAAATAAATGTTGGATGGGACCCCTATTTATAGATGAACTATGCCCTTTGGATGTACCTGTTAAGCGAATAGGCACCATCAACGGTCACAACCGTTGATCCATTACACCCATTCGTACCAAACACATCCACACCTACTTCAGGCCCAAACCCAGCCCATTCTGATTTTACTCAAAAAGAATAGGGTCCATTGGATCTAATGACCCAGCCTTGCTTATGTCCTCCCTCACAAAACTTTGGTACGCCTTGGGGCACAACCCATAAGTCAAAACTAATGACTTATAAAAGCCACTAAAATTCTTCTGGTTTTCAATGTGGGACAAGTGCTAGCTTTCTTAAGTACAAAAGAAATTTTTCGAAAACCCCAAAATAAAACCCATTTTGAAAATATTCAACAATCCCCCACCATTTTCAAAATACAAGATGATGATTCTTGGTTTACATGACAACCTTATGCATAGATGAAGGTATCATATTGATTTGAACCTTTCACTTTAGTGAAACTCATCAAAGCAACTAAGATGGCATAGTAGAAGTATCTTTGAACTAGCGATCTTATATGATTAACCAGACATATCTCACACACAAGACAAAATACCTAGAGTATTCAAAAACCAACTCGTGGATTGGCCTTAGGTCTTTATCCTATTTCATGTGTGCTCTAGAATCAAAGCCCTTGGATGTCATAGGAAGCGGCACCACCTCCACACTCATATAGGTAGACTTATAATGTACCCCTGTAACTACAATACTCCATCGTTGTAAGTCTATTAAGAGTTAAATAACTCATCCTCATTCCTTTCACATTACAAGTACCAAGCACTTCAACCTTGGGATGAATTCATTTAAGATTCTCAATATTGATTAAGAATCTTAAGTGCTTGCAACCACAACATATGGTGTACTTTGCTCATTGAACTCAAGAACTTGATGTTTCAAGTGTTGAGTCGAGTTTCCACCAGAAGTGATTAAATTATGTGGGCTTAAGTCCCATCCCTTTTGATGTTTTCCACACCAAATCCCTTGCAAGTCCTTTCGTTAAAGGATCAGCCAAATTTTCTACTGACTTTACATAATTTATGGTTATTGTTGAATTCATCGCTATCAACTGCCTCACATATATTAAGTGTCTAAGTCCTATATGCCCTCGAACTTACCATTATAAATTCTGACCATAAGCTCGTGAAAGACAGTTCGACTATCATGACCGCAAAGATACTGGTGCCACTGGTTTTGGCCACATAGGTATTTCTAGTAGAAAATTTCTTAGCCATTCTGCCTTTTTGTTGCTTGAAGTCAATGCCATAAATTCAGCAACCACAGTTGAATCTAAGATGCACATCTGCTTCTTTGATCCCCAGGAAATTGCACCACCTCCAAGTGTAAAGATCTAACCACTAGTAGAAGAATGATTCACTCATCGCTATCCAACTCAGATCCGTGGTATCCTTCTAGAACCGAAGGATACCCCAGATAGACTATTCCATAATCTATAGTTTTCCCCTTAAGTATTTAATACTGACACTGGTATGCCAATGCAATGTGAGCTTGCTACTAGTATATCACTCAAGTTTCCTACTACAAAGGCAATATCAGGTCTAGTGCAGGTCATTGCATACATCAAGCTACCAACAACCCTTGAATATAATAATTGATCAACAACCCTACCAGTATTACGATACAATTTAAAATGTGGATCAAAAGGTGTTGACATGGTTGTACTATCATATTGATTAAATTTCTTAAGAATTAACTTATCATTTTCTCTCTTAATTCTTATTCGCAAAATAACATATGCACTGCCCATATCCTTCATTTGGAAGTTTGATGATAAAAATTGTTTAATACTTTCTATAATTTCAAGATCAGTACCAAAAATTAACATGTCATCTACATATAAGCATATAACTACACCTCTTTTACCAGAAAACTTACTATAAACACATTTATCTTATTCAAGTATCCTATAATCATTTGATATTATAACCTTATCAAATTTTTATGCCACGCTTAGGTAAGCCATAAGTCCATAGAAAGGTTTTAATTAGTTTACAAACTTTCGCTTCTTAACCTTATACTACAAAACCTTTCCGTTGTTTCATATATATTTTTTCTTCTAACTCTCCATTTAGGAAAGTCGTTTTAACATCCATTTGATGAATTTGAAGCTTATATATAGAAGCTAGGGCAATCAATACTCTAATGGTAGAGATTCTTGCAATAGGAGCATAAGTATCAAAATAATCAATTTCTTCCTATTGAATAAAGCCCTTAACAACCAGTCTTGCTTTGAACTTATCAATAGTCCCATCAACCTTCCTTTTCTTTTTGAAAATCCATTTACAACCAATTGGTTTAGATCTAGGAGGCAGGTCAACAGGCTTCCTTGTTTTGTTTCCCATAATAGAATCCATCTCATCATTAACTGCTTTTTTACATAAAGCAGAATCATTAGATTTCATAGCCTCCTCAAAGGTTAATGGATCCGGTTCCATGACAGATGAAACCATTATCTGCCTATTAAGAGAATTCCTAGTTCCTTCTACAAGATAAACAACAAAATCAAGACCAAAAGACTTTGCAATCCTTGCCCTTTTACTCCTTCTAGGTCTACTAGATTCACTAGGTGGTTCACTACTTTTCTCAAGGTAAAAAGCACAAATTCTTTTTCTTGATTAGATTCTAATCTTGGTATAGTAGTAATTATATTTTCATAAAATACTGTATCATGTGATTCTATGATTGTATTACCCATTGAACTATTGGGCCTAATTACTGAACCTATATGCTTTACTATGTAAAGCATAGCCAAGGAATATACATTCAATCCCTTTTTCTCCTAACTTTTTCCTTTTAGGATCAGGCAATCTTACAATTGCCCTACAACCCCAATTTTTAAAATAACCTTCTAGGGTTTCTTGTTTTTCCAGAGCCTATATGAGTAATCGTTTATTCTTTTAATAGGAATTCTATTAAGTAATAACATTCAGTAAGCAAATCTTCACCCCAATAACCAGTGGTTAAGCTTGAATTAGAGAGCATAGCATTTATCATTTCAGTTAAGGTCCTATTCTTTCTTTCAGCAACACCATTTTGTTGAGATGTATAAGGTAGAAGTTTCATGTATAATACCCACATTTTCACAATATTCAGAAAAATGATATTCTCCTTATCTATCAGACCTTAGCTATTTTATTTTAACATTACATTGATTTTCAACTTCTGTTTTATAAACCATAAATTTTCTAAGTACCTCATCTTTGAATGCAAAAGATAAATATAACAGAATTTAGAAAAATCATCTATGAATTTCACAAAATACTTTTTGCCTCCTCTAGTGGGGTTGCTATGCATGTCACATACATCACTACGAACAAGTTCTAGCAAAAACGTGGTTCTTTCCACTTTAGGAAATGCCATTCTAGTTATTTTAGTTTGCATGCATATATTACATCTATCTCCTAGGTTATTATCATACTTAGGAGTTAAATCTAATTTAACCATATCATTCATTTTCCTAGTATTAACATTCCTAATCTAGCATGCCATAAATAAAAAGAATCAAGCATATAAATAGAATTATTTATTTTATTAATATTAAGCTTAAACATTCCTTGATACAACTATCCTTTCCCAACAAAAATTCCACCCTTAGATAGTATAAACTTATCTGACTCAAAGACTAGCTTGAAACCATGCTTATTAATCAAGCTTCCCAATACAAGGTTTTTCCTAACTTCAGGTACATGACAAACATTAGTTAAAGACAAATTTTCCAGAAGTGAATTCTAAATCCACTATGCCTTTGCCTTTAATAGTAGCTGTTGAAGAGTTGCCCATGTAGAGAATTGTTCCATCATCCATCGGTTCATAAAAGTTGAAAAAAGCTCTTATCATTGCAAACATGCCTTGTAGCTCCAGAATCGATCCACCAATCGTCAGCATCCTCGAGTATATTAACCTCGGAAATAACAGCCACAAATTTATTCTTGGACTTTGATGCTCCAATTTTCTTATTATTGAATGATCGACACTCACTTTTGAAATGTCATGGCTTGCCGCAGAACCAACATGCACCTTTCTTTTTCTTTGAGTCTGAGTTGGGTCAATTTTTGTTATTGCTCTTCTTATTATAGGAATTCTTCCCTTTGCCATTTCCTTTATCCTCCACCACATGGACTTTGGACACATGAGCTCCAATTTCATCCTTACTTTCTTGGCTTCTAGTCTCTTCCTCCAATTGAAGGTGTTTGGCTTTGAGAGTAAGATCTTCCTTTTTGTGTTTAAGACTTTTCTTAAACTCTTTCCAGGAAGGTGGCAAATTTACACTAATAAAAGACACAACTATGGAATCATCCATATTCATCTTTTGTTGCTTGAATTGACTAAGAATATGTTGTATCTCATGAAATTGATCCATAACAGGTTTATTATCTACCATACTATATTTCATAAAATGACTAACCAGAAATTTCTTGCTTGTTGCATCTGGGATACTTAGCTTCCAAAGTATCCTATAGTTCTTCGCGCCTCCATAAGTCGGTAGATGTCAAACAGAGTTCGCTGCTGCTCGTATGTCCCTTTGCAAATGAAAGAAGTCATCATTCTCCCACTTTGTTCTTTCCCGAGTCTGAGCTAATGTTTCATTTTCTTGCTCCTCTGGATATGGTGTTTTCAGAACATAGGCCACATTCAGTGTGGTGAGTAGGAAATGCATCTTCTTCTGCCAACGCCTAAAATTTCCTCCATCGAACCGCTCTAACTTCATAAAATTCTGAGTCATTTGTTGAAGTGACTGAGCCATTGTATTTCTTGTATTATTAATTATAATTGAAATTAATAAATCAAGAAATTATAATTACAAATCAATATTCAACTCTCAAATCTGGAACTTAATTAATAAATTAGGAAATAAATGTTCAACTGCCGATTATAAGTTTCCACAATCTGAAAAATAGTTTGAATGCTCAGAAAAATTCTTCTTCGTCCATCTCAAAAATATCTCCTTTGAAGTGCCAAACAACGCCTTATAAAAACTTGTCTTATTTCCTGCCTTCTTCTTTCAGTAAGTCTTCTTGCCCGACGTAATATTCTAGCACTGGAGTTGATATTTGTTTGGCTAGTCGCGACATAAATATTGTCTTTAGAATGTTGAAGAAGCTCGTGTTGCCTGCCAAACTCGAAAACATAAATGTACGCCTCAAGTCACGTTACTACGTCGCTTTCCTAAAGACAATATTTGCCCCCACCAAAAGTGTGCACTGGGTTAACTGCAAATTCGCCTTAGAAAATGAGGTTGATCTGATGATCTTCTATCTGCGTATGCACTAACGAAAATAAAGCAAAATACCCTTGTGATATAATTCAAATAAACCAAAACACTACGCTTCAATTCTACAATAATTGGAACGCAGAACGAAAGCTAAAAATCTCAAAAATAAGAAACAAAGTAGAGAGGGAGAGAGGGATTTTAGAAAGACAAGTCAATTCTAAAAAAATTGGATCAAATAAATGTTGGATAGGACCCCTATTTATAGACAAACTGTGCCCTTTATGTACCTGTTCGGCGAACAGGCACCATTAATGGTCACAACCGTTGATCCATTACACCCATTCATACCAGACACATCCGCACCTACTTCGGGCCCAAACCTAGCTCATTTTGATTTTACCCAAAAAGAATAGGGTCCACTGGATCTAATGACCCAACCTTGCTTGTGTCCTCCCTCCTCACAAAACTTTGATACCCCTTGGGGCTCAACCCATAAGTCAAAACTAATACCAGTAAAGCCACTAAAATTCCTTCTGCTTCGATGTGGGACAAGTGCTAGCTTTCTTAAGTACAAAAGAAATTTTCAAAAAACCTCAAAATAAAACCCATTTTGAAAAAATTCAACACTTAAGAGGTACAACAAGGGCTACTTACTATGTTCCAACTACCCGCATTGTGTTGGCTTGATCCTGATTGCCTCCAAATATCCTTGCTATACCAAAATCTGAAATTTTAGGATTCAGATTTTCATCTAACAAAATGTTACTTGCCTTTAGATCTCGATGAATGATCCTTAATCTAGAATCCCTATGAAGATAGAGAATACCTCGGCCAATCCCTTCAATAATGCTGAAGTGTTTTCTCCAATCTAAAGTTTCTTGTTTGTGAGGATCTGAAGGATCCACATTCCACAACAAAAACAAAAAAAGTGAGAGGTAAGTTGAGATGGACAAAAGCTATGTTGCATGTGATTGAATCTAACATGAATGTTTGATAATGTCATGATCTAACTGAAGAGTAGGGCATCCAAGCTTTTCTTTGGCATGTAATTATAGATCAACATTTTTTCATCTCCTTCAATGCAGCAGCCCAGGAGTCTAACAAGATTCCAGTGTTGGAGTTTAGAAATTACTACCACCTCGTTCATAAATTCTTCTAGCCCTTGTGCAGATGCTCTTGACAGTCTTTTCACTGCTATTTCTTGTCCTTCTGGCAATATTCCCTGAAAGCAAGCAGTAAATTAAGAACTGATTATCCAGCAGGTACCTCATGAAGCTCTAGATGAGCAAGCATTACCCTGTATACTGAACCAAAGCCTCCATGGCCAAGCTTAATGGCCTCATCAAAGTTGTTTGTCGCAGACACTAGCTTCCCAAAATCAACCTGTGACAATTCTTCAAGACTAACTTGGTTCATGTTGTCTCCAAGTAGTTTTGCATCTCCTCTGTCGGACAATAACATCTCTTTTCTGTTCTTCTTTGCTGATTCAAAATATCGCTGTCAGTGATGTCTTGATAAAACTCGGGATGTATCATAGCCTGATAAAATACTATCAGTAAGCATATTACCTCTTGGTTTGGTAATCCACCTTCTTGAGCAGTACGTACAAACTGCAATGAAAATTACCCCTATAATGATTGTAACAATAGCAGTACCTTTCATATATCTACTTGTATCTGTAATTAAAAGTTAAAGAAAAAATTAAATCAGCTTAATCCAGATATACTATGGAAAATTGACATTAGACAGAGAAAAATAGGGAGGGAGGTATTGTTTAGGATCATGGCAGTAAGAACTCGTCACCTAGTTCTGAGTATGGAACACGGATGTTAAGATCTGCCCCATCGCTGGAGAATTTTTGTATATCAATTAAGTTCCTGCTCCATGACATACAACCAATGCTAGTATAATATACATAAGTTATGCAGGAACAATTCTTCAAGCAGAATTCTTTGCAATCATCTTCAAGGGCAACAGACCACTCTGCAAAATCAGGCACTTTAACTTTTTTAAGCCTAATAAATCTATCTGCTTTGCCCTCTTCCATGCTGCCGTTTATCCTCTCGCATTGTAATGATGTCTTCCTCACACATCCACCAGTCCAATTCCCTCTACTCCATTCCTCTATATTCCTCGGCTCATATCCTAACAGATTTATGAATTCTTTGTACTGTTAGATTCCAAATCATCACTCACAGATATCACACGATTTATGACTGACTTATGACCCCAACCTCGCGCTGCTCGTGGCACCGGTACATCTGTCACAGGAGACGGGATACGTCACAGATTCGGTAATAAATTATACCTAAAAGTGACCTGTTATCAACATCCTAATCACCAAATTATATGAATCATTAGATATCATCGGCATCACTACGGATCCGCCTATCGCGATCCATCGTTCACGACGATCATCCAGACAAAATTTAGAATGTTTGATGGATGAATGCCAGCTGAGAAGCTTCCAACAGCTGGATCTGATGGACTTCTTCATGATGTTAGTGCTCGCTTCTCGCCAGTCTTGATGTTTTCACTCAGTTCCTTCTTCTGCAAAAAGTGTGAGAAGGGTGCTGGAAACTCTGCCATGTAATCTTTCCACTGTTTTTGTCCTGCAAAACAAGGTTCCCGGAATCTAAAATCTGGGCAGTTGAATTTGGTGTGGCATTTGAAACGTTTGATGGCCAGAATATCTCTTTCTGACGGTTTAGAACCAGGAGATTACCATCTTCAGATACCATCACAATCCCTGAAGAATCATTGAGAGGGTTTTCTCTGTTAGCTATCCATGTAACAGTGAATAGAAAACTGGCGTTGTACCAGATCCCAAAGTACCGTTTAGTGGAATTTGCATGGCTAAAGAAACCCATTTTGAAGAGAGCGCCATTAGAGACCATAATTTCAGGATCTTTGATGAAGTGAGCGGATGTAATAGTGTCAGTAGCATTGCAAACCTGAAAACAAAGACAAGAAAGCAAGAGAAGTAGAGGAGTAAAACTGTTGCCGCTGATGGTATCCATAGCGGCTTCAATGCTTCGTTTTGGTGAGAACATGGAATCAAATCTGTTATGCCATAAATGGGATGCTGACAATGATCCATCTCTCAGATCTATCTAATCGTTCCTGCCGAAGTCATGGTCAACTCTCAGTGTCCACACGATTGGATCAATTCGGTCGTCAAAAAAAGAATGCCTACGTATTTTTTTAATGAACCCCATTACATCATATATATATATATATATATATGAAAGCATACTTGGAAAGTTACTTTATCTGCAGCCGCCCACTATGGATGGCAGTCCAAAACAGGAGGCTTGCAATCACAATGGAAACCATCTCATTCACACCTCCGCTTTAGATGGCTAGGCTTTAAAACGTAAGCATTTCAATTATAAAAGAAAGAGTATGAAGTATTAATATCTGTTTTCTGAAACCAGTCCGATTTCCTATGAGATTTCTTTATTCTGCATGTTTTCATTTCAAGATCTATACATTTGCTTGGGAGAAATAGAGGATCAAAATCAACAGAACTGATACCAAAAAAGGGCGGTGGGTCTTTCCTATTGGAATCATCAAATATATATATATATATATATATAGAAATAAAGATTTAATTTTCTCGAACCTAATTTCTACCGGGCTTGGAGGTCTGTAATTGTTACTTGGTTGACTGAACATAAGTTTTGGCTCCTGGAGGACTCTGTATCTACTATAATCTGCCGCTCACTATATGCGGGTGGCTTTGGGGGAGGAAGATGAGCGATTTCACTACAGAGCATAGGAATAACAATTGAAATGGATGGCCGATCTTTAGCTAATTCTTTCACACATAACAGCCCCACGTGTATGCATCTCAATATCTCCTCTAGGAAGCATGCTTCTGATATACTCCCATCTATAAATGCTTTCGTGTTGTTTTCGTTCCGTAGTTTCCATGCCTGAAAATTTTAAGGTGAAATGAATCCAAACTTATCAGAGCCCAACATCAACAGGAAGAGGAGGATGAAGCTTTACAGAATTGAGGTGATGATGCAGAAAATACTTACATATCCCAAGAGGCTCAAAAACTGTTCATCATGACAAAAGTTTGTGCTCTTTATCCCACTTCTAATCTCTAATAACAATACTCCAAAGCTGAATACTGTTCTTATCTAGATCATCTAACCTTCGGGGCATCAGTGGCGCAATGTAAACCTGCAAAACAAAAGGAGGTCCGGCAGCGGTGTGCCGGCCGCCTCTCCAATGATTAAGTCAGCAAAAGGAGTGGAGAAGAGAAAGAAGAGTGTTAACACAGTTAGAATTGCATACCTTTCCCTTAGGGAGAGTCTCTATTTTATACTCGAATTTCTCCTTTATTTTAGGAAAGATAATCTCGTGATTTTAGTGATAAGATCTCTCTTTCTTTATTAAGGACTAGTTATTCCTTATCGAGGAATAATGTTTTTGACACGTATGAGATTTGGACACTAGAAGATCTCGTGGATAAATATCCTGCAAGTGATTTCCTCCCTAATATAGTCATCCATAACACCCTTTCCATATGCGATTGGATGGCCGGGCCGGGGACTCCTGGATTCCGCATTTTTACTAGGATCAGATCGTTTCGCTGTCCCCATGTGGTTTTAATATGGTGAGCCATCTTGGGGCCGTCATTATACGGCTGCCGGTGGGATTCTTAAACGTTGGGCATATTGAGTACGGGTTTGGGCCTAAAGGTCAATGACATCGGATTAGTGCCCAAAAGTGCTATTTTGAGCCCTATTCAAGATAGGTTTTGAGTGCTTTTTGCGCACTAATCATATGAATTAAGCCAATTGTCATGTGCATGTCCGCTTAGTGCTACTGATTTGTTTTCGAGATTGTTTTGGGTAGTTTCGCAGGTCTTGGGAACTTCAGTCAGCAAGCTTGGCTTCTTATTGGTGTTGAATGTGAGAATCCTCGGTGATTTCACCAAGCTGAGGCGATGAAATGTCAAGATGAAGAAGAATCAAGGCAAACGATTGGTTGAACATGCAAAGGCAAACACTGAGAATGGTGAATGCAGAATTCAAGAGTGCATTGCGGTACTGAACTACAGCGAAAATTTCCTCGTAATCCTAGCAATGCATACAAATCTCTATATGTCGTTATTACCGCAGGACTATTGTCTAACTCGAAACTCGCTTATTAAACTTGTCGAGACCCAAGGACTTCCTATAATCTATCATTTCCACTTCGTTCTAAGAAGACATGCAAGTGCACAGTTTAATAAGTAATAAAATGGATTTAAGTCCAGATATCGATCCCACAGAGATCTCAAGAATTTTTCATCAACTACCCGGACTACTTGAGATTCATACTATTTGGACCATCAGTTGATAACGGTGTTCAGCGTAAAAGCTGGGAATTAAACTAATCGCAAGAAAATGAAAATTAGAAATAACTGAAATAAAATGAATGAAAGTAAAACTAAGTTCTATAACGAGAAATGAATACTGAATCATTATCATAAAAGAGACACATAAAGAGAAACAATAGAGGAACGATCAATTCCCTCGTGAGTGAGTATTGATTGAATTTCTTGATTATCTCACTTCAAAATCCGTCTAAGGCAAATGTAAGTAAGTACCGGATTTCTCCACACTCCACATTTCAAGTATCTCATTTTTCCCGATTCTCTCGAATTACAGGATTTAGATAACTACTTAACAAGAACTTCTCGAACTGGCATTTTTCTTTTGCAATACTTCATACCCATTTTATGGACTGTACACCTTAGCTTCCAAGTTATCGGTCAAGCAAGGATATACAACTTCCAAATTACTCTTCCTCGAAATTAGAATAGATCAACCTTTCCTTGATTAGATCTCAGCTAACACGGGATTGGCTTCACTATCCGAATTGAGGTGAAATCTCTGCTTGTTAAATAGATAAGTCTTTCAACTCGTTCTTGACTTCAAGTGGAGAAGAGGATTTATCTAAGGAACTTGCAAAGCGCAAAGATCCCATGGCAGGTTAGTATACCTTTCAAAGAACTGCACGCACCCCCAGGATTGTCTTCCTGTATGTCACTCGTGAGACTTCCTTGAAATCGTGGTAATGACGCAATCTTAACGGGTATTGTGAAACCGATATTCGTATCCAAAATCAATAAACCCATAATCAAGTAAATTCATAAATTGAAATGAACAAGATAATCGGAAAATACTACAGAAAGATGAATTCTAACTAAAACGTTTCTAAATGGAGGCTAAGTCTCTTAATTATCAATTCACGCACCACAAGATTCCACCATCAATAGAACGACCGCAATGGAAACCGAACAATCGAATTTCGTAATTTGTCTAAAAATTCCATAATGCCTGTAGTAATTTGAAAAGAAATTGATTTGTAGCATTCAGCTTCACCAACGATAACATTCAGATCCAAACAAACAAAACGAAAAAGGAAAAAAAATACGAGAACAACTGTCTGGTACCATTTAAAAGAAAAGAAAAGAAAAGAAAAGAAAAGAAAAGAAAAGTGAAGCCTAGGCTACCAGATCTCTCCTCTGATGCGCCTGCGACTTGCTGACCGGGTAGCCTTCTATTTATGGTTTCGGCCAATTCCTAAACCCAATGTGACTTTGGCCGTGGATTTCAGGAGTAGCCAGCCCAGTTATCGCCCAGCCAGGACTCAGTTTTGTCGCGACATCGAATCTATGTCGCGACATTGACTTAAAGTTCTCGTGATCCTTTGAACCGGTCGCTCGTGTTGTCACGGCACACCAACTGATGCCCTTGCGTGTTTCGCTTGATCGCTTCAGGATGTCGCGACATCATGGCCTTGTCGCGACATTCTTTCTAGTCCTTTGCAGTCTTCAACGGTTGTTCCTGATGTCGCACATCAGGATGTTGTCGTGACATGGGCTCAAGTCTCCTGCAACCTTCCTTTGTTTGTCGTGATGTCGCGACATCAATATCTTGTCGCGACATCAGCTCCTCGTACTGTTTCCTTCGAAGGGTTTCCACTGATGTCGTGACATCAACCTCATGGTTTCAAAGTCTTAAATTGATCTCCCTTGATGTCACGACTGCATTGAGTCTCCGCTTAGACAACCAGCTTGTTCGGTGTCGCGACATCGCTCTTGTCGCGACTTCGCACTTCTTCATACGCATTCAATGAGTGCTTCCCGATGTCGTGGACATCAACTCACGGCTCAAGCCTTCAGATGTTCTTTGTGATGTCTTGACTTCATCCATAATTCTCGGGCCGGTATCAATTGGTTGTACTTGGTGTCGCGACATCGCCTCTTGTCGCGACATCATTTGATACCGAAGTCGCGACCGGGTTGTTTGCGATGTCGCGGACTTCGCACTTCCCCGCCTGAAGCATCACTTTACCTCGCTTTCCTCAACCGCCACGCCAGGTTCCCCGTCGCGACCGCATCAAATTCTCTTCAATCTTCTTTGATATCGCAACTAGAATCGGATCGCGCGCACTCCACAACCGCATCAATGACTCACCCGCTTGTCGATCGCTTCCGCCATTCGACCGCATTTTTATCCACTTATTTCTGCATTTTTCTAACGCTTTTTCTTCGCTTCCTTCCCGCTAATGACAAATTGGTGAGTTTCTTCACTCGTATATTAATTATTCAATTTTAGTTTAAAATCAAAATTAAAAATGACTAAAAAAGAGATGACTTTAAGCTCATCAAACTCCCCCAAACTTAAAGTTTTGCTTGTCCTCAAGTAAAGAAAAAGAAAGAATTGTTTGTCCTCAAACAAGAAGGACATTTTTATGTTTTTTTTTAACTACCTTATCTTGGAATTAAAAATATCACTGTATTTTCAAAATTCAGCTTGAAAATTTGTGCGTAAAACTTGCACACCTCTATTACAAAAATCCCGATAAACTAATATATGTATACAGCCTATTATTTAAGCCTTGTCTGCGGTGTGTGTGTGTGTCAACAATCCTTCTAAATTTTGTATTGATTTAGTCAATCCTCCGGGAGGTTTTCAAACTGTTTATTAAAGTCCCATATCGGTTTTTCATATTAATCTCCACTAATGTAGGTGATTTCAACCTTCAAAATCAATCAGGGTCTGGGCTTGTAAATGTTGTGCTCTGGGTAAAGGGGTATGATGAATGGAATTTTTAGGTTGAGATTACCCAAACTCTTTTTCTTTTCTCATCCACTGTTTTTCCCCCAAACTTCATGTTTGGGCTACTACCTTGAATTTCTTCTTTTCAAAACTGTATGTTCCCAATTTTCTTTTGTACTTCGAACCTTGGAAAAATTCCATCTAATAACCCTTCAGGGGAAGTTATGTTTTCGTCCTTTAGGCTTCTAACACTCTTAGCGAACTTTGGTTAGTAGCTCCCATACCAGATGGCATTAGGGTACTAGGTGTTGAAACACCCCTAAGAACTTAATTGTTCAAGAGAGTTAGGCCACAAGACAAAAACTATTCCTTTTAACTTTCTTTCATGTCAGATTTTCCCCGTCTTTCGAGATCTCTTCCCTCACCTTCTTCAGACATCTCTTTTGTCTTTTCCTAATAAAACTCCCCAAAACTTTATCTCTTTCTTCTCTTTGAAGCCCTGGTCATCACGGGTTCTTACTGAAGATTAATGAACAAGGATGGCTTGGCTTTAATTGGCTTATTCTTCGACATGCAATAACTCGCACAACTGTGGACTAAGGTGTATGCAATAGCATATACGTAGTGGTGGCCGGAAAAAGTTCAAACCGCTCAATAATGGTCAGATTACTGGTCTGGGTTGTTTTCAACTAAAATTTCGCCGATCAATATTCAAACCAATTCCTAGATCAGATTATAATTTCTGCACTTTAAAATTCCTTCCTAACCTCAATTAAAGTTCGAAGGTGTGGTCGACCGAGGTGTATTATTTTCTCCAAGACCTTTGCTTATTCACTGTATATTTACATTAGTTTATCAAAAGTTTCGTTATATCAGTAACCAATTTCTCGATTTTTCAACCCAAACTGAACCTGAACAAACAGTATCTATTCTTAGTTCCAGTTTCATCATTCATGTTCTCCATTCATTTCAAATAAATTGAAAAGATCAGAAACGTTATTTCGATTCCAACAGAAAATAAACTAATACAGAAACAAAATCCATGACTGACTATCAACAAAATTGTAAATCAACGTAAACTTTATTCAAATATCAAAAAAAGATTTCATGTTACAAAGAATCGTTCTTTACAAACATTTTTGTAACTAGACTCGAGGAAAACTCTCTATTTTTGTAACTGGAGAAAAACTAGATCTTCTCCAGAAGTTTGCAGCTCCCCGTTTCAAAATTTGGTTCACCGGACCTTGAGCTCCAATGAGTGATTCGGCCGAGTAATAAGGTTGTAGTAACAAATTGGGGGAATGCTTCCACCTTTTTCTTTGGAGTTTGGCTGATGGATTCTAACTAATCCATATTCCCCTTCCATCACCGTCGATGAAACCATCGTCTTTATGGAACAAACAGTGGAACTGGTTTGTTTTCCGACTCCACTCATTCCATAAACAAGAGCTTCTACCCTGACTCTTCCCTTGCTTCCATTCTCCCTTCCTCTATTCTTTCTCGCTTGTTTCTAATTCCTTGCTCTTCCATCCCTTTATAATGAGTTGTGTCTTCGAAGAACAAATCATTTATTATTTCCCTTCCAATTTTCTATGGGAATATTAAAGGAGACTCCTCGATTCAGCGCCCCGATCACATTTTTAACTAGGACTTTGGCTTTTCAATGGGGAAGTTGGATCGCTTTTTCTTCATAGTCTTTATTCTCCTCTAATTATGCCTCTTGAAACCGAAAAATATTCCTACGCTTGGTTAGATCAAGATGTAAATTGCTTCTCGCATTTACGACTCATTTATTCTTTCTAAATTGACAAATTCTGGGGTGACTTGTAGTTCGATGCGCTTAACCTGAGATTCTGACACGGGGTTCAATGTAAGGACATTTTCCCTTAAAGACAAAGATACTGCTATTGGACTTTTAAATCCGCATTAATTGCCGGATGTCATGACTTCAGATTTTCATGTTGTGACCTGAAATTCTAAGTCACAACAGGGAATGTTCTCCTATTCCTACATTTCGAGGATGACTAAATTTTTGTCCTTTTGACCTTCTTTTCCATTTATTATTCTTCACACTCCCACATTCTTGGTTGACTCTCTCGAATCCAATGTTAGTGTCTCAAAACAACAAATAATCCAAATAGCAAAGAATATCACGCTTGTTCAATGTTACTCAAAATAACTACAACTTAATTGGCTTTATCTCAGAGAGGAAATGGACAATTCCTCATAGTCAATAGTTACATTCCACACAAGATAAAAATAAATTCCCCAAACTTGCAATCTTGTTACTTTAAATATAAGATCCTAATCAATTAATTCATCCAAATGCAAGTAAAATAAAGATAGGAAAGATGAGAAACTCCCTTTTGTTTCCAAATATGTAATTTACCTTTCCTCAAATCTGATTTTTAGAGGTTCTTCGTGCACCATTCTTTCCACAATTCGTCGTTTAGCTTTTAGTCGACTTCCTTTCATTAAACAAATGTATCAATGCATCCAAATTGGGCCTCCATGGCTCGACACACTCATTCATCACATCTTATCTCTACTCTTCAACTCAAGTATTTCTCTTTGAAAATTTAGGATGAGCTAATGTTGTATTCAAGAAGATCTTTCCTATTAGCATACATGTTCTCACTTTCCCCATGTTTGGAATGAGTAATTTCCTCCGTTGTTCGTAATGAAGGCTGGGTAAAGAACTCATGGAAATAAGCCTCACGCCTCCCATGTGCTACCGTATTCATATGGTAGTGAGTTAAAACCATGTTGCAGCCATATCTCGTAAAGAGAATGGGAACAACTGCAGTTGAATAACTTCTGGCTCCACACCATCCATCTTTAACAAGATAGCCTTCCCGAGGAATCTTCCTAGGTGCTTATTCGATCTTCGCTGGGACGGCCGCAAACTCCATGTCAGCCGACCACAACAGTGCCGGTTCGAGCTCAAAAATCATTAGCATTGATTGATGGTTGTGTTCCATTGCTAACATTTATTGTGGATGAATGAATCTACAAATTTCCATAGTGTCATGCTCCTGAGGTCTACGCATTCTCGGTTGGCTACACCATTTAACCTCTATCCTCGCTCATGGCTATATGAGCCGCCTTCCTCAGAGTCAAGGTAGACTCAGATCAATAGGATTAGCCTAATCAACAAACATTTTCAATATGGGTTGTTAAAGGTCAGTGGCTGAAAGAGTCACTACTTGAAACGCTATTTTTTTTTTTTCTTTTTAAAAAAAATTCAAATTAGTATTTCCTTCTTTCATCTGAATATTGATTTATAAAATTCTTTCATTCCCTAAGAACGGCGCCATAAAACTGGCTGACTCACCGAAACACCTTTTACAAATTTATATGTCGTTATTACCGTGAGGACTATTGTGTCTAACTGAAACTTCGCTATAAAAACTTGTTGAGACTCCAAGGATCTCCTATAATCTATCATTTCCAATTTTGGTTTCGGCAAGATACACTGCAAGTGCACAGGTCGACAAGTAATAAAATGGATTTAAGTCCAGATATCGATCCCACAGAGATCTCAAGAATTTTTCATCAACTACCCGGACTACTTGAGATTCATACTATTTGGACCATCAGTTGATAACGGTGTTCAGCGTAAAAGCTGGGAATTAAACTAATCGCAAGAAAATGAAAATTAGAAATAACTGAAATAAAATGAATGAAAGTAAAACTAAGTTCTATAACGAAATGAATATCGAATAATTATCATAAAAAAGAGACACAAAGAGAAACAAATTGTAGTGAACGATCAATTCCCGTAGGAGTATTGATTGAATTTCTTGATTATCTCAATTTCAAAATCATTCAAGGCAAAATGTAGTGCAAATTCGATTTCTCCACACTCCACATTTCAAGAGTCTCATTTTTCCGATTCTCTCGAATTACAGGATTTAGATAACTACTTTTAACAAGAACTTTCCTAACTGTATTTTTCTTTGGTAATACTTCATACCCATTTTATGGATCAGACACCTAGCTTCCAAGTTATCTACCGCTGCAAGGATATACAACTTCCAAATTACTCATCCTCAAATTAGAATAGATCAACCTTTCCTCGATTAGATCCTCGCAGCCTTAACACTGGATCGCCTCACTATCCGAATTGAGGTGAAATCTCTGCTTGTTAAATAGATAAGTCGTTCAACTCGTTCTTGACTTCAAGTGAGAAGAGGATTTATCTAAGTGAACTTGCAAAGCGCAAAGGATCCCTAATAGCAGGTTAGTATACCTTCAAAGAACTAGATCGCTACCCCCAGGATTGTCTTCCCTGTGTCACTCGGGAAATTTCCTTGAAATCGTGGTAATGACGCACTTAACGGGTATAGGAAACCTGGAGACCCGATCCAAAATCAATAAACCCATAATCCGCAAATTCATAAATTGAAATGAATAAGATACTGGAAAATACTGGAAGCAGAAAGATCAATTCTAACTAAACGCTTCTAAATGGAGGTCGAAATCTCTTAATATCGAATTACGCACTACAAGATTCCACCGATCAATAGAACGATCACAATGGAAACTGAATAACGGGATTTCGTGAATTTGTCTGAAATTCCATACGTTCCAGGTAGTAATTTGAAAAGAAATTGATTTCAGCATTCAGCTTCAGCTCAACGATAACATTCAGATCCAAACAAAACAAAACGAAAAAGGAAAAAAATACGAGAAACAATCTGTTCTAAAATGACGAAAAGAAAATAAAAGAAAAGAAAGAAAAGAAAAGAAAATAAAAGTGAAGCCTAGGCTACCAGATCTCTCCTCTGATGCGCCTGCGACTCTGGCGCTTCGACCGGGTAGCCTTCTATTTATAGGGTTTCTACCGGTCTCTAAACCCAATGTGACTACCGGATTTCGAGTAGCCAGCCCAAGTTATCGCTCCCAAAGCCAGGACCTCAGCTCTTTGTCGCGACATCGAATTCATGTCGCGACATTGACTTAAAGTTCTGCATCCTTTGAACTGGTCGTTCAGGTTGTCACGACACCAATCTGATGCCCTTGCAGGTTTCAGTTGATCGCTCGTGATGTCGCGGCATCGCGCCTCACGCGACATTCTTTCTAGTCCTTTGCGCCTTCAATGGTCGTTCTCGATGTCGCTACATCGTGATGCTGTCGCGATACGGCCTGCCCCGCAACCTTCCTTGTTTGTCGGGATGTCGCCGACATCAATATCTCGTCGCCACACGCCCCGGTACCGCTTCTGAAGCGGTTTCCACCGGCGTCGCGGATATCAACCTCATGGTTTCAAAGTCTTAATCGATTCCTCTCGACGTCACGATTTACATCGAAGTCTCGCCGCGACAACCGCTTGTTTTGGTGTCGCGACATCGCCTCCTGTCGCTGACACTTCAGCTCTTCATACTGCATCTTTGAATGAGTGCTTCCTGATGTCGTGACATCAACTCACGGTTTTGAAGCCTTCAGATGTTCTCTTTGTGATGTCTTGACTTCATCCATAATTCTCGGACAATTGGTCAGATAGGAACGCGACGCCTTTCTCTTGTCGCACATCATTTGATACCGCCGAAGTTGCACTGCTGTTTGCGATGTCGCGGACTTCGCACTTCCGTCGCGACATCGCTCTTTTAATTTCGTCTTCTCGCCGCCACGTGTTCCCTCTGTCGCGACCGCATCAAATTTCTTCAATCTTCTTTGATATCGCAATCCTAGAACTGGATCATGGTATCTAATAACTCCGCATCAATGACTCACCCGCTTGCTTCCCATTTCGCTTCGCTATCTGACCGCATTTTTATCCACTTATTTCTGCATTTTCATCGCTTTTTCTTCTTTGCTCTCATAGCATAAATTGTGAGCTTATATCAGAGGTTAATGAAGACTACTGACTGAATGAACAAATAGACAAAGAGATGGGATTTATTATTTGCTATTATATAACGAAAGTGAGAAGATGCAAGAAACCCACAAAATTTTAACATCGCGTCAAAATCCTACCAACTCAACTGACTAGTGAAAGTCGTGATCGTTGATGAGCATCCCCGTTTTTAGCCACTCATTGGAAGGTCTCCCTGTTTATGTAGTCGAGAAATGAGATGGAATACTGCTCAGCACGAGTCGCCATCGACACCTAGAGAAGAGTGGGGTAGAGGTCGCACATGTGTGAAACCGAAGACTCCCTCTTGTTGAAGGGGCTCCAATGGTCAACGATTTCCCAAGCACCCTCTAGGCTAGGAGCCATTATGTCCGCCGAAGGAGGGACCCACTCCTGCAGAGGAACGTACGAGCCTAGAAGCAACCGGTCATGCATCCTTGGCCTGCAAGTGTCGAAGCTTGCAAGCCTGGTTAAGAACGACGAAGCAGTAGCTATCTCTAACAGAGCCTCTGCCATAACTCCTTCATTACCAGGATATCCCCCATTTGGGATTCCATCCTCCGATGATGCATAAGCCTTTCTAGGCATTCAGGGTCACCCCTCCAAAGCCGATCAGCATAGAAAGTTCGCCCAAAGGGAGTCCATGAGCACTACCGTCGGACTCTCACCCTCTTTAGGTCCGGCCTAGCCAACTTGACACTTTCGCCTAAGCAATTTTTTTAATGCCAAAGTGCCTCCTAAGCACTAGTCGCTCACTGAAACATCTCAGAAAAACCTAAACAAGGCCAAACATCTCAGCCCCTTCCTCCCGCCGACTTGTTAACCCGAATTGCCTAGTCCACGAATCCTCCAATCCGTCAACCTTCGCCGCCCGGTCTTCTTTTCTTTCTTTGCTACTTAGGGACAGCTCGGGGTCCTACACGACCAGCTAGGATGATTCGCCCACAAGGTGTCTGAGCCGCCCTCCCGGAAGAGCCTCAAAGCCTTAGGAAGGTCCTCAGAAGAACAGTGCTCGCTCCTTGTCGACCTCAAGTAAGCAAAGGACAAGGAAGAACTGGCACTATGTAAGGGGAAGGGACTGGCGCCCACCTCATGTGTGTTCTTCACATACAAAAGAAGCTCCTGATGTGGTGCTCCCTCTCTATGATCTCAAGAAGCTGCCAGGACACAGTCCAAATTCGCCTTCTCCACCAGCTTGACCCGCCACCCGCCCGCGCCTACCTATAATCAAGCAGAAGATAGGTATGTCAATAAACCCATAACATAGGGAAATGTGAGACATACCAAAATGGGATACATCAAAATAGAGACAAACTTGGGAACAAAAGGGACTAGTTCAGATCAAAAGGAAGCCCTAGAGAGCCAATGGTCTCATACCACAGGGCCTTAACCAATACGACTCATTTCGCCTTCGTCTTGGGGGAGTTAGGGATCCTGGTTACAAATTGCAGTTAGGGACTGTGAGCCGACATGGACAAGAGGCGCTCAATCTCCAGCTTTAAAGTATAAATGAAATAGATCTTCTCCAGCGAGATATCCAGCTGGTAGAGAGAGTTCAGCACACTATAACCCATCAAAATCTGAAAAACGTTCGGATGTATGAGTTCAGGAGGTGCTCTGGGTGAAATGAAGGAACTGCTTCACCAACGATGGAACGGAGGCGAAGCCCAACAACAACCAAGCCCCGTAGTAGACAACACATTCCGCCCCCTACGCTTGTAGCCGCACTGCCTAACGCTCCAGACCGATTTCGGGTAGGAATTTGCTGTATAACCTATTTGCTCATGGCAAAGAACTAAATCACTTGGTAAAGGACATTTCTCGAGTACCCTCCTACGCCTAGCCTGACTATTCAAAACCTCTTTGTAACATCTTGCCATTCTACAAGCAAATAAAAAAGAGAGAAAATAAAAGGGGGTCAACTTAAGGTCCATAAAGCAAAAAAAATAAACCTACAAAAGGAGAAAGAAATCTCCCTTTTTTAATTTTACGACCCACCAAAGACAAAACCTAAGAAACATAAACCAAAAACCTAAAAACCGTCATAGAAACCAATAGGACGCCTCCAACAACAAAGACACTCAAGCAAACCTAGGACACGAAAAATGTTTGAGTTGAAAAAACTCACCAGAAAATCAAAAGTTGTCCAAACGTCAAGGGTCTCTAATGGCTCATTTGAAAGGGAAATTGCAAAAGCGCAAAGGAAGATGAAATATGATGAGTCAAAAAACTCATTAGATTTTTAATCCATTTTTCCGAGCATATTGTAAGATAGGTTGCTTATTTGTATGCGTAAATATGGATATTTTACTCAAATCTAATTTTGTAGGAAAATACGTAGATGCTAAAATCTCGTAAACTGAAGAGACCAGCCTACAAGGTAATTGAAGTCACAATCGAAAATCAGAAATGCAATGTAGTTTAGTTGTCGGTCATTTCCAAGTCAATGACATCACCAAAATCAACTTTTGAGGAAGAAATAGAAGACCTTAACAAGTGAAGCTGACTTCAAGAAAGAGGTCAGAATAAAGGAAATGTGGTCGAGACTAAAAAAATTATTCAAAAGAAGATTTGCATGTCGCGACACCACTCTGATGTCGCGACGCCAATTGAATGTAACTAAGGTCGTGACGTCAGTCTGATGTCGCGACATGGATCTGTAAATGAAGCTACAAGAGAGGTCTTGCAAGAGAATGAAGCTGCAACTAGTTTTTAAATGAAAGGCACCATTTGAGGTCGCGACATACAGTTGAGGTCACGACATAAAAACGGGAACTGGAGTCCTATCAGAAGACTCCGGTTATGACCATTTAATAATCAAGGACCACAAACGATGTCGCGACCAATCACTAAGGTCACATCATCGGAAGTGCAGCCGAGTAGAAGAGTGATGAGGCCGACATCACCTCGAGGTCGCGACCGAATAGCGCGGGAAGGAGAAAAAATTGGGCTATAACAAAGAACCGAGGCTTTACCGTAAGAAAAGAAATGGGCAGTAAAGAGGTCGCGAAGATCACCTTGAGGTCGCGCACAATTGAAACTCCGTGAAAGTAAGATCACCAACACAATCGCGACTAAGAAATCAAAGTCACAACATGAAGTCATCCTATAAACGGAAAGGTGGTCGCAACCTAAAACTGTTGTCGCAACTCAGAAGCCAGAAGAAGAGAAGGACAACGATGTCGCGACATGAAACTGTGGTCGCGACATCAACTATGGAGAAACACTGAGCAAACAAGGTCGCGACTACAAACGATGTCGCGACCATTGATCCAAGCAGTTGTAAGAAAACTGGTCGCAACAAAAGCAACAAGGTTGCGACTGAACTGGAGCAAACAAGGGAAATTCATGTCGCAACATCAACTTGAGGTCGCGACATAGGATAGTGAGTTGGGCCTTCTTTTAGGATTCCACCTGGAGCTTTTTGGGGATTCGGCCCAATTTCTTTTTAACAAAGATAAATAGACGCTTTATAATAGTAAAGTAGTTCTCCGCCTCTCACTACTCCATAAAGGGGAAAGGAGAGGAACTCAAAGGTATAGTTTATAGATTTTTTTTTTTTTTTTTTTAGTTAATTTCTTTTCCGATTTGAATATGCGAAATGTGTTAAACGAGTGGAGTCAGAGTTTTATTTCTTATTATTTTCTTAAAACCGTCGTCAAAATTTATGAAATCTAGACAAATTTCTCGAATTCATTTCTTCTCGCTTTATTGCAATTACAAGTGGTTGTACGATCAGACTCCATTTCAATTCGCACGCACTAATCTGATACAATACCGGATTTGACTTACATTTAGTTACGCCTTCGCATAACTTGGAAAACTTATTTGGGTTCGGATTTACTTATTTGGTGTCGTTTTTGAATTGAGAAGTTCCCAATAGTAGTACCGAATACCAGTTGAGGGAATGTATCTTGCTTTGCTATCCAAGATGCCCTCTGCGTGACACAAAGACGGAGATTCCTGAGAGTTGAGAGCATTCTTTTCTGGGTATGCTAGACTACCATTGATGAACTGTTGAGCTTTGAGCATTCATTTTGATAAATCCCCCATTCGCTCATAATTGAAGTTGGAGGGGAACAATATAAATGATCAGAGAGTTCACCTCAATCTAAAGGCAAGTTCTTAACCCCGTGTTAGCTAAGATCTAATCAAGGGAAAAGAACGACCCAATAGATCTGGAGGTTGAGCCACCTTTTAAGTGGTAGAAACTTTGTGAAAATCCTGAGAAGGAAATGCAAAGTTAGTCCGTCAACAAGAAACGGGTGTGAAGTATCGAAAGAAAATACCCGCATTCGTAAGAGGATCGGGGAATACAGTAGCTGGTTTGATTTTGCCCGAGAGAAGCAAGGGTATCCAACCGGTCATGAGAAATCCAATCTAAACTTTAGAAATCTTGGATAAACCCATACCCATACACAAAACAGAGCAATGTATTTTAGTGTAAGAATTGGACTGCTTTAATCGTGAATTCACTAATAGCTTCTCAAGCTTCGCTGTGAAACTGATTCAAATTTTGCAGATTTTACACATTTATTTTTAGTCATTTAATTTGTTTCAAATTAGTTAAACAGTAATTAATAGTCTAGAACTCTTTTATTTTTCTAGATACAACTCTCCATTTTGAGTCTTTAGTCCAAATAGCATGGAAGTTTAGTAGTTAGGTAGTTGATCTTTAATCTGCACTCAATCTCTGTGGGAATGATACCTCGAACTTACATCTCGTATTTTACTACTAGGAGGACTCAGGCACTTGCAAAGTATCATGACTAAACCCTATTTTTAAATCATGAACCTTCTCGAAAGAAATATTTATAAAGCAAATTTATCCAAAGTGACATAGGATGCAAGAGAAATGTATAGCTCTTACAACTATATGAATTTGAGGTTTTTAGTCTATATAAAAAGGGACAAACAAAATACAGGAGTCAAAAATTTTTTTTTTTGAGAAGACTTAAAAGAAACCACTCTTGAGACCACTATCCCTATTTATAAGGGTAAGGCGTCGTCAAGCGCATTAAATGCACCGTCAGAACAAGATACGCAGGAAGCATATTGGGAGGTGTCGTCTCCCATGCACCTTAAACACATGTGAGCATCGCCTCCGAATGCATTTAATGCGCTAATCATTTCTCCCAAACCTTTCAACTCTCAACATCCAACATTTGAAACAACAATATTTTCCCCGACTAAAACAACAAAAAAACTCCAGTCGAAGAAAAATGGGGGCATTATGAGTACCATGATCTTTAAGATCCAAGCCCGAGGCCCTTTTGGCTTGTGTTATGAAACGACCCAATTCATCTCGCCTCACCAAAACCGCGACTTCCTGTGCAGAGAGCTCCAAAGAGGCTGCCTAGGAAAGCAAGTCAAACTTTTCCAAGGCTTACTTGAGGCGGTCTGTCTGGGATTTCAAGTCCGCCAACCGGTCATTCTACCCCATATAGGAATTCTACCCTCTATGGGAAGTTTGTTACAAATAAGCACCTAGAAGAGGAAAATCCGCAAAAGCAATATTATCAGCGAATTTTCTAGCTTCCGAATCCCTTACTCCTCAGAGAGATAATCTTAGATAAGAGAAGGATAATCTCTGATAAGGAAGAATTAGTCGTTGATAAGGAAAAGAGAAATTTCGTTCGAAAAAAAAAGGAGACTCTTTTCGAGGAAAATGAAGGGATTCTCCAAACCACCCTATAAATCGTGTGGGATATCCACAATGAGAGATAATAATACAAAGTAAAATAAAATAAAATAAAAACTGTGAACTTCTCCTTCTCTCCGTATTTTTGCTGACTTAATCATTAAAGAGGTGGTCAGCCCAATGCCGTTGGATTGCCCTTTTTTTACTGGTTTACATTGCACCGTTGATACCCCAAAAGTCAGATGATCGAGGTAACGACAACCCTGTCCCAGTTTATTGGCCTCATGAAATTGTTTGTTGCAGTCATCAGCTTCTCAAAATTGACAAGCAGTTGCTCTTCAAGTTTAACTTGGTTCACCTTGTTTCCAAGAATGTCATTTTCAAACAGCGATACTTCTTCCGTGATTTTCCTCTTTCTTACCTTTGCTGCTAGAATGTATGGATAAATACTAGACATACAACACAAATTTAAAATTGAAATATTACCTCTTTGTTTAGCCATCCACTTGCAGGAGAAATAGATGCAATCATGCAGATGACAGTGATTGCTCCTATAACTTGCTCCTATAACTGCTATAGCATAAACAATTACTTTCACAATTTCCTTTTCATCTGTAAATCAAGACAAGAATTACACATTAGGCTGAAAATTTATCAAAATATAAACTAGATTCTAAGCAGATAAAGATAAAGGCAATAAGAACTATTTTACCTAGTTCTGTGTCTGCAACACGAATGTAAAGATCTGCCCCACTGCTAGAAAATTTTGCACATCGATTAAGTCATGACTCCATGACATACAACCAATTCCATTATAATAGGAATAAGCTATGCAAGAACAATTCTTCAAGCACAGATCTCTGCATTGATTTTTATGTCCAGGGATCCACTCTACGAAATCTGGTACTTTCACTGTGAGCACCATAAAAAATCCATCTATTTTTCCCTCTTCAATGCTACCATTTGTTCTCTCACATTGCAATGGAGTCTTCCTCGCACACCCACTAGTTCAATTTACTCTATTCCATTCCCTTGTAGATTTTGGCTAATATCCTGGCAAACAGCTACAACTTGGTGAATTCTTAGGATTGCAGATTCCAACTACTCCACACTTACCATAAACATCACACTCAGTTTGCTTGCACTCCCATGTGACCTTCCAATCATCCTTCTGTCTAGTTATTTCCGCCATTGTTCCACCTGACATCCATTACCAGCATATGAATTCATGGTGGCTATTCCAATAAAAATCATACCATTCCCTGGACCTGAGCAATAATATGGACAACTACCATTCCAAATAAACATTTGAGGGATTTCTGGATGGATCTAATTCCCAGAGAGAAGCCTCAATGGATGGATCGAAGGACTTTTCCATGATGAAAGAACTTTCTTCTCAGCCGTGTTTATGTTGGCCCTGAGTTTCATATTTTCCAGAAAAGCATGAGAAGGATGATGGAAACTCTCCCATATGATCCTTCCGCTGCTGTCATCTTTCAAAACAAGGTTTCCCAAATCCAAAAGGTGGGCGGTTGTGTTTGATATAGCATTTGAAACATTTGATGACCAGATAACCACTTTCTTGCTATTCAAAATTTGAAGATTACCATCGTCAGATATATTCATAATTCCAGAAGTATCATTGAGGGGATTGTTCCTGTTAGCTACCCATACCACAGAGGATAAAGAAGTGTTGCCGAACCAGATTCCTACAAAGCGTTTGGTGGAATCAGTAGGGCTAAAGAAACTCAGTTTGAAGAGACTTCCATTAGAGACTATAGTTTCGGAATCTTTGATGAACTGCGTGGATGTAATGGTGTCTATGGCGGAACAGCAAAGCTCAAACCAAAAACAAGAAAATAAGAAAAATAGATGTCTTACTTCAGCACCACTCTTGATCCCCATAGCTGCTCCAATGCTTCTTGTTTCTGTGAAATGGACCTGTCTAAAGTGTTGGTTTTATGTGTATTAAAGCCAATATAAGTCTAAGACCATAAATTTATATTTATTACCGCTGATTAGGAACCCAAAGGGTCACACACAAAAGAATATTTCTTGGTTAAAAACAAAATTAATTATTTTGATAATTATATATTTATGATAATTAATTATGAATTAATTCTATGATAAATATTAGAAATAAATATTAAAGTCGCTTATGAATTAATTTATAATATTTATGGAAATTAATTATAAATTAATTCTCCATTTATAACGTCAGTTATATCAATTAATTTCTCATATTTATGATAATTAATTATGAATTAATTCTCCTATTTATGGAAATTAAATGATTCTATTTATGAAGATTATTTATAACTGTAAAATCGATCTATAAATAGATCGTAAAACTTGAAGTTAGGATCATGAGATGATTCGAGGAACTAGCATATTAAGCTTCGAGTTAAAATTCCTATGAGGATTCCAAGAAGCAATTGTGTGGATAATTTTGGAGGCCGGACGCTTGTGCGGCTAGTGATCGGCTTTGCGATTCAGAAACGAAGCTGCGTTGTTTCTCGAAGAACGAATCGAAGTTGTGTTGTTTCTCGAAGAACGGTATGTATGTACAGATTTATTTTAAATTACATTTCCGTTGCGTATAGGAATGTTTGATTCCTTACAGTGGTATCAGAGCCCAGGTTATTCTGTACATACGTAGATATTGCATGCATTATATGTGATATGATTTAAAATTTAAAAAAAAAAATTATTATTCTTTTAATGTGATTATTTGAATAGAATATTATTTCTTTAAGGTGATTATTTGAATAATATATAATATTTTATCATTTGTTGTCTTCATTATAGTTTAAATAAATTTTATTAGAATAATTTGTTGAGCACTCAAGATTGTTCTACTAAAATTTAATTTTACTATGAGATTAGATCTCTAATAATGTGGGTTTGATTTACCAAAATATGGCTTGTTGAGCTAACTCAAGGTCAAGTGTTTTTGAGACGATTGGTGAGACATATGTGATATGTGTATCAAAAGTTGATAACCTAATTATCTAGGAATTACAAAAGGTTGTAATTAGCAATTGTTGTTTATTTATTATATTATTTTAATTTGTTGAGTTAACTCCAAGATTAAAATAATTAAAACAAGATCCAGCCCACTAAGAATTTTATAAATGTTAAATCAATTTTAAGGGAAATTGATTTGATTTTAATTAGTGGGAGCAAAATCAAAAATTATTATGTCATATAATCTAATTTTATTTTGATTTTGTATATTGCATAAATACTTACTTTATCTTTACTTTTCTATTGTAGAAAATGAACACTAACATGAATCGCTGTGAATATTCCTGCTTGACAATAAAGTCACCATTCAATTATGGACTGGATCCAAAATCTAAGAATTATTCTTAGACAAAGAGAAGTTGTTATGTTCTGAAAACCCAATTCCTTTCCGAACCCGGCCTCCGATGATGATGAAATATGATGTGTACTTAAATATCAGATGATCTCAGTGTCTATATCAGTCTGATAGGCATCCATGAAGCCCGACTTGCAAAAGCAACATGAGGATATGAATGCTTTACAATGCTTAATCACTTAAAGGCATTTGTATGATAAAGGGCTAGGAATGAAAGATATGATATCTCTCAAGAAAGCCTTTCACTCCGCAAGAGGAAGGGATCTTCATGTAACCCATAAAATAAGATGATTGGACCATTGAAAATTAGAGAAATTGGGATTTATGTCAGATCATCGCTAAGCGTTGATTTGATTTTGCAATCCCTACCTCCTGTTTTTCAAACTTTGTATTAATTTAATTGACCCACAGACCTCTACACTACCAAAGTTGCTAAATATGCTTAAGACACAGAAGACCCAATCAGAAGAAAAGGGCTATGTGCCGATGGTGTTCTCTGGCTGAAAGAAAATTCAAGTCAGTCCTAAAAGACCATTACAGCGTCAAACCAATGCATAAAATCAAGAAAGAAAAGAACCAAGGGTACTTGCTTCCACTGTGGAAAGGATGGACATTGAAGAGGAATTGCAAGGCTTATCTAGAAAGCCAGCGTAAGAAGCTAATGAAGCTTCTACTTCAGGTATGTTTATGATTGAAATAAATCTTTCTACTTCTAAATCTGACTCTTGGGTATTAGATACCGGATCTGGATCTCATATTTGTATAAATATGCAGGGTCTAAAGAAAAGTAGAAAATTGGCTAAAGGGGAAGTGGACCTACATGTGGGAAATGGAGCACGAGTTGTTGCATTAGTCGTAGGAATATACACTCTTTCTTTACCACTTGATTAATTCTAGATCTAAAAGATTGTTATTTTGTTCTAGCATTAACGAAAATATAAATATCTATTTCTTGTTTAGATTTAGATTGCTCATTTCGATTATTACAAAGAATAAAAGTTGTTCTTTATATTGTGCTGATGTTTTTTACGGTGCTGGTCATTTAACTAATGGTTTATATATACTTGATCTAGAAAATCCTGTTTTCAATATAAACACAAAACAACCAAAAATAGATGATCTTAGAAATTCTTATCTGTGGCATTGTAAATCCTAATAAGAGAATGAGAAACGATAAACAAATTATATAAAAACTATTATTTAGATCATTTGATTATGAATCATTTGACACATGCGAATCTTGTTTATTAGGTAAGATGACCAAAACGCCTTACCGAAAGGGTGAAAGATCTACCGAGTTATTATCTCATACATACTGATGTATGTGACCCATGTCGACTCAAGCAAGAAATGGTTTTTCATACTCACGTTTTTACCGACACCATTCAAGATATGGTCATGTATACTATTGAAGTACAAATCGAGGTCTTTGAAAAGTTCAAGGAATATAAAGTGAAGTTGAAACCAATCGACAAAGTATTATAGTCCTTCGATCAGATCGAGGTGGTGAATACTTGAGCTACACTTCAAGATTATCTGAAAGAAATGGAATTCTTTCACAATGGACTCCACCTTTATACGCCTACAATTAAATGGAGTATTCAAAGAAGAAATCTGAACTCTATTAGATATGAATTAATGTATGATGAGCCATGCAAATCTTCCTAAATCATTTTTATACGCCTAAATACTATCATATCTATTAAACCATGCTCCTTCTAAAGCTGTAGATTCTACTCCATATGAGATATGGTATAAGAAGAAACCAAATCTTAAACATTTAAAGGTTCGGGATGTCCCGTTTGTAAAAAGTAGAGTCTGCATGCTTGATCTGAATCGATAAATGTTATTTGTGGGGTATCCAAAGGAGATTTTGGATACTATTTTTATAATCCCAATGAAATAAAAGTGTTTGTTTAAGACATGCTACATTTCTAGAAAGAGAATTTATTCTAGAAATGGCTAGTGAACAAATATCCATGAGTTCGTGGAACCACAAAGCAAAGAAAAGGAGGTGGAGCAAGAGTCGATACCATGATGATGCAAACAGTTAACAACTCAAGATACACAAGGTGATCGAGGTCTAGTAGGATACGCGCCCTCCTCAGAGGTATGATGATCGCGGTTTATCATTAATAATGATGAACCTACTACTTATAATGAAGTCTTATTAGAGCAAGGACTCTGAAAATGTTTCAAGCCATGCACTCGAAATGGATTCCATGTACGAAAATGAGGTAATTGACCTTAGTTGATCCACCTATAGAGACAAAACCTATAGAATGCAAATGGGTCTTCAAAAAGAAAACAGACATGGATGGTAAAGTGTCTACCTATAAAGCACGACTGGTTGCGAAAGGTTGTTCACATAAATATGGTATTGACTATGATGAAACCTTTTCACCAGTGGAGATGTTGAAATCCATTAGGATAATACTTGCTATAGCTGCATACTATGACTATGAAATCTGGCAAATGGATGTTAAGACTGCTTTTCTTAACGGACATTTACAAGAAGAGGTGTATATGATACAACCTGAGGGTTTTGTCTCGAAAGACCCTAATAAAGTATGTAAGCTACAGAAGTCCATTTATGGGCTAAAGCAAGCATCCGTATTAAATATTCGTTTGATGAAATAATCAAATGTTTGTTTCATCAAAAATGAAGATGAGCCTTGTGTATACAAAAAGATCAGTGGGAGTATTGTGGTTTTTCTCATTTTATATGTGGATGACATATTATTAATAGGAAATGAAATACCCTCTCTTCAATCAGTTAAAGAGTGGTTATCAAAAAACTTCTCAATGAAAGATTTAGGAGAAGCAAAATTTTATATTTGGGAGTTAAGATCTATTGTGATAGATCGAATAGTTGCTAGGTCTGTCACGAATAACATATATTGATAAATAAGCAAAGAAGCTTCTAGCATGGATCAATCAAAGAAAGGTTATCTTCCCATGTCACATGGGATCTACCTTTCTAATGACATGTGCCCAAAGATGATGTCGTACATAACATGCAAAGTCCCTTATGTCACCAGAGGGTCAATTATGTATGCTATGATGTGTACAAGGCCAGATGTCTCCTATGCTCTAAGTGTTACAAGAAAATTTCAGGCTAATCCTGGTGAGAGTCACTGGAAAGCAGTCAAAAATATTCTTAAGTACTTGAGAAGAACTAAGGATTTATTTTTGATTTATGGAGGAGCTGAGCTACAAGTACGTGGATTTACTGATGCTAGCTTTCAATCTGATAAAGATGATTGCAAGTCTCAGTCTAGTTACATATTCACCTTAAATGGTGGTGCTGTCAGTTGGAAGAGTTCCAAACAAGGATGAAGTAAAGATAGAGAAGGTTCATACAAGAGGAGAATATAGCTGATCCATTGACTAAATCCTTTTGGTTCTCAGAAAAACATGATAGCTGTGTATTTTCATATGGTTTGAAGAATAAACATAATTGGATGTAGTCATATGGATGAAAGCTTATATATATTTATTTAACTCATTGTGTTTTGATTTATGCAATAATAATATGATAGTTTATCATTTTATATAATGTATATTTGATGATAAAGTCCTAGAATAATATATTTATTATTCCTAAATATTCTCTAATCGTGAGAATTAATAAAAGGACATCGCTAATGCGGATAAATTCAGCACATATGATGATAAGGGCAATGTGTTGAGAACGATTACCGAATGACCCACGTAAATATTTTCATAAGGTTAGCTATTTGAGTGTCAATGGAATAATCTCTATATGATAGTAGTATAAATTGATCCTCGAACTGAGATCATAAGAGTATCTTTCGTTGGAAATTATGCTTTGACTCAATTAGTTCATACTTGTTACGCTATGTATGAATAATGAAAGTTGGGTATAATGAAAAACATGAATTGATAGTTTATGATCAATATAAGATTCATCACTCCTAATAGTGGGATAGTATATCTCAAAGGTAACCACTTGTTGAATTGTCAACTCATAATGTTTGCAAACAAATATGTAGATTTAGAAAAGTTCCAAATTTATTTAAGGAGTTGATTTTCGAAACAAAATGGTACATTAGCATACTCAAAGTTGACACTTAATCTTACTCGTACTAATAAGAGATATGGGATGGTGAAAGGATAATAATTATACGGAATCTAGTTCATGTACAGGTGAAGTCGATCACTTGACTTTTCCTAACATTTGGGTGGTCATGATGTCTGGCTAGAGACCAATCTTGACCTATAAATATGAATTGATTAATTGTTGAATTAATGATAAATTAAAGTTGTTTAATTTATCTAATCTTATAATTCCTCACCACTAAATTGACTTTAGTCCAAGTGGGAGTTTGTTGGTTTTATGTGTATTAAAGCCAATATAAGTCTAGAATTACAATTTATATTTATTGTCAGTTGATTAGGAACCTAAAGGTCACAAAAAAATAATTCGGGGTTAAAACAAAATTAATTATTTGATAATTATAATATTTATGATAATTAATTATGAATTAATTTATCATAAATATTAAAATCAGTTATGAATTAATTTCTAATATTTATGGAAATTAATTATGAATTAATTCTCCATTTATAACTGTCGTCAGTTATATCAATTAATTTCATATTTATGATAATTAATTATGAATTAATTCTCCTATTTATGGAAATAATGATCTTATTTATGGTGATTTATTTATAGTCGTGAAAACTCCATCTATAACAGATCATAAAACTTGAAGTTAGGATCGAGAAACTAGCATATTAAGCTTTGAGTTAAAATTCCTGTGAGGATCCCAAGAGTTCTTCGTGTGGATAATTTTAGTTAATTTGGACACAAGGCTTAAGCAAATGATCGGGCTTTACATGATTCAGAAACGAAGCTGCGTTGTTTCTCGAAGAACGAATCAAAGCTATGTTATTTCTCGAAGAACGGTATATATATACAGATTTATTTTAAATTACATTTTCATTGCGTATAGGAATGTTTGATTCCTTACCCTAAAGGCTTTCTGAAATGTTTGCTGTCTTAATTTCATCCTCATATCTTTAATGACAAGTGTAGATGTTTCATTTCGGACAAATATCACTGTCATAGTCAACTGTGGTTTTGTTGGTCTTAAACTCGTTTGATTGTCAAAAGAAATTGCCTACTACTCTTCCTACAATCATTACCAGGCAAACGGCAAGTCACTTTGTTTGATAGCCCTTACTGTACTCGCCACTCCATAAGAAGAGTCTGCATTTTGAAACCATCACACCTTCACATCAGCCCTGAATGACCGTAACAGTGACTTGGTTTGAAGAGGATTCTATGGCAGTCTGCTTCTCCAAGAACGGAGGTTGTTTTGAGGCGGAAGATGTGCAATTTCACTGATAGAAAGAAAAGTTGAATTGGATGGCCTGTCTTTAGCTGATTCTTGCACACATAAAAGTCCCACATGCCTGAAAAAATTTTTACACAACATTGTAAGATTTCAAGTTAACGGTTAGAAGACAATGATAATACTGTGCATACATTCGCTGACCAGAAGGCTCAAATAGTAGTCATCACTGCAACAAGCTCGGCCACATGAAAAAATGGGATGCTGAAAATCTTCCATCTATTATGAGATCATGGACTCCATCTATTATGCTAACATAAATGAGATGCTAACTAGGTGAATTCTTGTTGTCCATCCGATTGATCAATTTGGTCACAAAAAAAGAAGCAAGACTATTTTTAAATGAACCCCATTACATCACAGAAATTTGAGAAAGCTTACATGGAAAGTTATTTTTTGTTTCAAGAACCGCCCACTACTTGCTGGCGCCAAAAAACATAGGACTTTGCATTCACTTGGGAAATAATCAAACGTTCACACCTTCGCATTAGTATTTGATAGGGTTCAAAATGGGCCTCAGAGGCCCACTCACTCAAGCCTGCTGAAGTGGCGCCCAACGCAATACCTGTGCCTCTTTGTACTAGCCCAAAACAAAGGTCCATTTGCTAGGCCCAAGAGAGAGGCATCGGCCCGAGATGAAGGCCCGAGCCGCTGGGCATACCTATTTGAGTACTCAGACTACTTGACGATGGCCCAGGTTGAAGGCCCAATTCGCTTAGAGGTCAGTATTGGATAACCCAGCAGCCCATGATCTACGACCAAGCCAAGATCTACTGCAGCGATTATGGGAAGACTTCCATAGGTATAGAAAATAGAATGATCCCCAATCATATACTATCCAGTCAATCAGATCAAACATTATCAGTTAGGAAAGTAAAATAATCCACGACATTACAGCCCATCAGATCAGATCCCCTATTACCAATAAGGAAGGGAGACTATCCCAAGTAAACTGCTTTTTCTATATCCTGTACCAAATCCGATATGGACTAAAATAAAAAATATCTCATCCAATGGGAATGACTCCTAATTACCATCCAACTGGTTGAACATCTACTATAAATACAAGGTCACCCCATCGGTGAAAGGTACGCCAATTCTAATATGCACTCCTAGACCCATACTCATATACCCTCTAAGTTGTTTAAGCATTCTCACTCTTTTCTCTCAGAAAGAAACTGACTTAGGCATTGGAGCGGCCACGGGCACAGCCCTCGCCGACCCCCCTTCTTCCTTGTTTTTGCAAAGGAGTGCTACGTCCGGCCCCGTAAATCACCAGCAGTAAAGATCCTACTCAGCCCGAATCTGTGCCGCATCCCAAATTTCGCCAAAGAATCCAGTCCAGCCTGGGCCACCCCCATACGCCTCCAAATTCAGCCCGTTGAAAAGGCATCACTGGGCCGTTGGCGCCGCCTATGGGAATGATGTCTATATAAATATAATTGATTTCAAAGCATCGATGGTATCGACTCGAACACAAGTAGGAGCAACGCTTAATCCGCCTAAGGATGCAGGATCCACCAGCGACGCGATGCCAGAATCTTCCTAGACCCAAGAGAAGCACGTAAGCTAATACGAACGGCGGAAGCATTTCGCCTCACAATCAACGCCTGAGAAGAGTTGGAACAACTTACTGCATTTATGCAACATCCATGGGAGGATACCACTGCACTAGAAGGCCATAACGTTCCTCCCCGTGAGGAGCAACTCGGTCACGACATTCCCCGAGGTGCCGAAACAGGCGTAGTCCAAATGAGCTGTGGGGCATGGACCACAGCTATTCATAAGAAGGAAACAGAGCAATACTCGGAGGACATGTCATGAACGAAGAACTACATCATCCCCGGCCGGGAGAAGAAGAGCAATCATGGGAGCAGAAGTTTAGGGATCTTCAACAAGAACTCAACCATATGAAGGAGGTGGTTAAAGGACGCGCCCCAGACACTATGGACACCTTGGTAACAACCGAATCACTCCTTCATGCACCGAGGTGCTACACTACCCCCTTCCAAATAAACGTAATGCAACAAGTGGAAACATTTGATGGAGTCAAAGATCCAGTCGATCACCTCAATACTTACAAAAATCAAATGGAGCCGTACGGGTATCGTGGACCCTGTATGATGCGGCTTTCAAGCACACACTAAAAGGCGCAGCCTTGGCCCGGTTTAATAGAATTCCACCTCATCAATTTCTTCATCTCGTGAGAACTATCCATTGGCGCCGGCCTCCCACTTCATCTGAGCCAGACGCATGCAAAACCGAAAGCTACCATCTACCGACCGTCGCGGGTGGTTCGCAGCTAGTCCAAGTCCTACGTGCAAAGATTCAACGCCGAAAGTCCCTGAAGATAGACGTACCCGATGAGAAATTCGCAATCACCACATTCATTGCTGGGTTAGGAGTACAGTCGAAGGATCTAATGTTTTCCATCTCAAAGAACCCTCAAGCAAGCATGGCCGAGGTGCTCGCAAAAGCAGAGAAGTATATAAACGACGAAGAAGCCCTCATCTCCAAGAAGAAGAGCTCCTCCACCCATAAAGAGAAGAGTGGGACAGATAAACGACGAGGACGAAGCCCCAAAAGACAAAGCGTTCGGGAAACATCCCCAAAGAAAGATGGAGAATGATCCCCAAAAAGGCGCTGAAAAACCTCAGTGGATCGCTCAGGTCCGACCGCAACTGAAAGACGACGACGTTATCTTCGCCCCTGCCAGCTCACTTCATCAAATTTCTCGTTGTCGCAGTCCTACATGAAGTAATGAACGAAAGGGAATTTCCCGAGATGGCCAACTCAGATGAAGTCGGGATCCTCACAAAGGGACAACACCAAGTATCATGAGTTCCATGTGACTATGGACAACGCGACGACAACTGTATACATCTAAAGAGAGAAATGTATTTAATGACGTAGCGGATACCTCCGGCGTTTCATATTCCGCAGGGTCGTGCCTTAATCGTGCCTTAATCAAACCTGCAACCATGCCCCATCTCAACAACCGCCAACAGACGGCAACTCAAGACCAAAGAATCCTCGGTAAACCAGGATCTCGGAGGATTCGCAAGAGGAGGATAGTCTAGTTCAGCTCGGAAGGCCCACCTGCGAAACATCAGGTCAACAAGAATGGAGGAAATACAAGCGGTATCCAAACTGCCGCGGCTCGACACGTCCATCACATTCTCTGACTCGCACTGAGGACGCCGATACCCCCATGACGACTCCATTGGTGGTTCAAGGCAACGTGGGCCAACAAAAACAGCTTCATCGGGTTCTAATTGACAATGGCGCTTCATCACATCATCTTCGCCACCGATAAATGGGCGCGAAGAGAAAAATTGGCGCCCGTCAACACACACTTACGGGGATTTTCTGGGGAGAAGGTATTACCTCTGGGTTCAATACAACTGGTGCTCACCCTGGGAGAGCCCCCTTGCCAGGCAACGACAACAGCCAGGTTCCTCGTCGTAGACGCCCCATCAGCTTATAATATGTTGTTAGGAAGACCCTCTCTCAATGCAATAAAAGCCATCCCTTCCGCATACCACATGATAATCAAATTCCCAACCATACACGGAGTAGGGATGGTTCGAGGAGATCAACGGGTAGCCAGGGAATGCTACACAGCTTCCATGAAGCAGAAGGCAGTCGACAACGTGGATGTGGATGAGCTTGACATGCGGGACGAGGTGCTCACTCGACCCGAGCCCTCAGAAGAGCTAGAACCAGTATCGCTTGACGATCTAATTTAACACCTCGCCTATATCGGCCCAAACCAGCGCAGACCTCAAAAGCCTCCTACGCTTTGAGACAGAACAGACGGCCGCATGGAAGCAGGCGGATATGGGAGGAATTGACCCTACAGTAATCACTCATAGGCTGAACACCAGCCCGCCTTTTAAACCGACAGCAAAGCGGCGAGCTTCGCACTGCAGAGACAAAAGCCATCAATGAGGAAGTCGGCAAACTCCTCCATGCAGGAGCAACGGAGGCTGGCGATCCCGTGAGTGGTCGCTAACGCCGCATCGGGTCAAAGAAATGGCAAGTGGCGACTGCTCGACTTCATCGACATAAACAAAGCTGCCCAAAGGACAGCCTTCCCTTGCTGGTTGGACCGACCTCATCGTGGACGCAACGGCCGGCCATGAACTTCTCAGTTTCATGGACGCCTTCTCCGGCTACAACCATATCAGCATGGACCAGACGACCAAGAAAAGACCTCATTCGTCACAGTGCAAGGAACTTATTGTTATCGTGTGATGCCATTCGGACTCAAGAGAATGCAGAGCCACTCCATCGAGTTACAGAACCGACGTTCCGTAAACAGATAGGCAATAACTATGAAAGTATACATCGACGGCATGTCAAAATCCACCACCCGAAGCCACATTGCTCACCTCTCGAGGTGTTCCAGATCCCGAGAAATACAACACAAATCAATCCCGCCAAATGTGCCTTCGGGTATCAACCGTAAATTCCTAGGTTTCATAGTCAACGAGGAATCAAGCAAATCCGCACAAAATAAAGGTCAAGGCTTCGACATGCCATCACCATCGTGTATAAAGGAAGTCCTGACCATCAGATGATTGCGCCTAAGCCGATTCGCATCCAGTGGCAATGATTACAGTGCCGCCTTTCTTCAAAACTCAAGAAGGCCTTCCAAAGGGGATGCGAAGTGAAGAAGCATTCACAAGATTAAAAACATACCCGAGTTCTCCACCCATTCTAGTAAGTCCTCATAGCGGAACTCCTCACTCTATACTTAGCCGTATCGACTTCAACCAAACATAGCATTCGCCGAGACAAAGAACCCAGTACAACACCTGGGCCTTACTATTGTAGCCGAGCTCGAGAGGAGCGGAGGAGAGGCATCATGATGGAAAATTAATACCGGCGCTAGTAATCGCAGCCTCTAAGCTCCGCCTCATTTCCGTGCTCATACCATAGAAGTCCCAACAGAATATCCGATGAAGCAAGTATTGCACCAACCAAAAGTCTCCGGAAGGCTGATGAAGTGGGTCATAGAGCTGAGCGAGTTCGACATCAGATACAAGCTGAAATCGCAATACAAAAGGACAAAGCCCAGTCGACTTCGTCAAGTGAATTCAATTCGTACAGAACTTGCCTCGCACTAATTCACGAAAGGGACGAATTCTCCCAAATTTGGAAACTCTCGTAGATGGAGCCTCAATGCATTGAAGGAAGTAAACAGAAATACCTAACCTCTCCGTATGATAGACATTGAATACGCGCTCAAATTTGGATTCCATACTTCCAATAACGAAGCCGAGTATGAGGCCGTCATAGCAAGCCTCAACCTCGCCCATTCATTAGAAGTTGACCAGCTAGAGGTATACAGTGACTCCCAGCTGGTGGTTAGACAAATATAAGATACCTACACGGCCAAAAGTGAAAGGATGATTCTATATCTCCAAAAAGTTCGTGACATATTAAAAAAATTCGTGTTGGTTCAGGTCAAGTATGTCCCCAGAGCAGAGAACTCCCGAGCCGACGCCTTGGCAAAGTTAGCCACAGCCTCACAGGAAGACCTTAGCAGGTCGACACCTGTCGAATACTCCATGAACCCCCAACTCCATCTCGCATGGCGGTTGCCCAGGTCGGGTCCAAACCGACTGGATGGAGCCCATCTGGGATTATATTATTGACGTAAGCCTACCAGACGACCGAAAGAAGCGCTTAAAATAAGGTGAGGTCCGCCAGTTTACTTCAATCGGCCAAAGGAAGCCTCTACAAGCGAGGATTCTTCTACACCTTCCTTAAATGCATCGCAGAGAAGACACCGAGCACGTGGCCGAGAAGTACACGAGGGCATATGCTGAATCATATCTGAGCCTGGCATTAGCAGAAAAGCCCTGAGGCGTGATACCATCGCCCACAATACTCAAAGATGCGACCGACCTAATCAAGAAATGCGCGATCCGCCGAGCACGCCAAGATCTCGCCCCGCCGTAACCCTTAATCTTCGATCACGAGCCCCTGCCCTTCCAACAATGGGGTTTTGACATACTGGGACCCCTGCCCATTGGGAAGGGTCAGTGCAAATTCATAATCGTCAGTAGATTACTTCTACTAAGTATGGAAGCCGAGCCCTACCTACAATTACAGAGCGTATGATACGCAATTTTGTGTGGCGTGTCATATGTGTGTTTGGTATTCCAGCCCTGCATCATAACTGAAAAATACTGACAATGCCACTCAGAGATTTCTCGCGAGCTCCTAATTAAAATTATTAATTATCTCCAAGACACTAAGTAATTAAATCCGACAGGCCGGGTCACTATCGTAACCCTTAAAGCCGCCTTAAAGACCAAATTGAAGACCTTAAAGGAAATTGCAGAATAATTTCCCGAGGTACTATGGGCCTGCAGATCTATTACGTAAGTCAACAACCCGGGAAACCCCATTTGCCCTAGCTTTGGCACTAAAGCAGTAGCCCCCGTTGAGGTCGGAATAAAGTCTCCTATAACCGAGTTAGCATCAGTGGAACACAATGACGAAGCCCTTCGTCTAAACTTAGATCTCCTAGATGAAAAGCGCGAGCAAGCCCTAAAGCGCACAGAGGACTATCAAAGGAAGACGGCGAGGTACTACAATCAAAAAGTCAAACCTAGAATATACATGCCGGGTGATTTAGTCTTAAAGAAACTCCTGCCAGCAAGGAAGAACCCGACACATGGAAAACTGGGCCCCAACTGGGAAGGTCCTTACATCATATCTCGAGTCGTCAGGCCGGGCAATTATGAGCTCCAGACAGAGGAAGGAAAAATCTTACAGCATACATGGAATGCGGAACATCTTAAGCGTTTCTACCAGTAGGCACGGTTTGTAATGTTAAATAAAGCCTTATCGATTCTTATGTCACAAGTTGAGCGTTGGTTGATTATTTAGTTAGACATCTCAAACAGTTCAGATATGTAAGATACAGAAAAAGGCACAATGAGAAGTTCATAGACATAAAAGGAAAAGTTTCTCTTTATTTCAATTAAACTATCTGGGCCATAATCTGTACATCGATTACATCTTGAAAGATTCGCATGCGCCTCAAAAGCCAAAAAAAGGGAGAAAAGCAAAAGAGGAGAAAAAGAAAAGGAGGCAAAGGAGACAAGATGCACGAAAAGAAGGAGAAGGAAAAGAAAGAAGTGGAAAGAGGAGAAGAAGAAAAGGATGGAAGGAGTTATGCGTAAGAAACAAAAAGGGGAGAATGAGATGGGAAAAAAGATGAAAAAGAAGGAGATGGAGAAAGGAGGAAGGAAGAGAAAGAAGAACAAAATGGAGAAGGATGCAAGAAATGCACGTCTTCTCGACGCATTCCCAAAGACGGCTAGGGAACATGACTCCATAAAGGGGAGACTAGGAAAAACACAACTCCCGTAAGGCAAAGCCGGCAGTCCGCCCGTAGTCCCGTGTGGATCCCCAAAGGAAGACCACTCACTTCGATACTTCATCTCGTCACTGCATCTACCACGCACCACAAAAGCCAAAGTATTCGAAATGTAAACTTTAGCTATGAAGCCACCATTTATAAGAAGATCAAAGCCCTTGAACCCAAGCGCGAACGCCCAAATTCTCCATCAATCAGCATTAAAGACGCTCGTGACCTTCAAGAAAATCAAGTCGAATGGTCAGTCCGCAAAGAGCTCGCCTCAAAGAACTCACATGGATGAGCTCTACCTAGCTGTACGCAATGACGAGCTCTTCTACTCTGCAAAGGCCACGTACGCTTCAAGAGTCGACCACCAAGCTTACATCGCGACTACTGAACGCCACTCGGCTGGAACGCCACCAAGGCCATAGCGCCCGGAGCCAAGTAGCACATTTTGACGAGCTCTTTTACTCTGCAAAGGCCACGCTGCCTCAAGAGTTAGACCACCAGCTACATTGCCACTGTACTGAACGCCACCTGGGCCTGGAAGGCCACTCACACATCGCCAGAGCCAAGTAGCTCATTTTGACGAGCTCTTCTACTATGCAAAGGCCACGCTGCCTCAAGAGCCAGACCAGCTCAGGCTACATTCCCACTCAGCTGGAACGCCACTCGGCTGGAACGCCACCAAGGCCACAACGCCAGGAGCCAAGCAGCTCACCTTGACAAGCTCTTCCCATCAATTATACTGCATCCAGCTTCCTAGTAGCTTCATATAGTCGAGCCCGCGTATCAGCTTCAAGGCTGACGAAGTTCATAAACGAGCCCTCAAGAATAAGCAGTCAGCTACGAATAGTTCGCGTTGACGAGTTCGCATTGACGAGCTCTTCCTAGCAGTTCGCACTGACGAGCTCTTCCCAGCATTTCATATGGATGAGCTCTGCCCAACTGTTCGCATTGACGAGCTCTTCCCAGCATCCTACATGGACGAGCTCTGCCTAACTGTTCACATTGACGAGCCCTTCCCAGCATTTTACATGGACGAGCTCTGCCCAACTGTTCGTATTGACGAGCTCTTCCTAGCGGTTCGCACTGACAAGTTCACATGGATGAGCTCCACCAGCCTACATAGGCCAGACAACCTAAAGAAGTCGACTCAGCTCTGGTAACTCAGCCAACAGAGTCCACCAACTCAAATTGACGAGCTCAACTATTCAGCACTCGCCGCGCAGCCTAAGGAATCTTTTCTACCCATGCAAGTCAGCCAATGGAGGTCAGCCGCTCAAAATGACGAGCTCTGACAAAGATAGGTCATGCAACCTAAGGAATCTTTTCTACTCATGCAAGTCAACCGATGGAGGTCAGCCGCTCAAAATGACGAGCTTTGACAAAGATAGGTTATGCAACCTAAGGAATCAGTTCTACTCAAGTCAGCCGATGGAGGTCAGCCGCTCAAGATGACAAGCTCGCAAGAATAAAGTCATGCAATTTGCTGAATCGACGCCTCGTGCAAGACGAATAAAGACCAAATGGGCTCAATTTGACGAGTTCGCCTTATACAGCCATACAAAATTCTAGAACTCCGGCCACCAGAAGGTTAACCCACGGCCTCAACGACCAAATTCTTGACGAGCTTAATTTCCCGCCAAACCTCAATCAGCCATACGATTCATGAAGAAAAGCGGAAATACTACAGTGAGAACGTAGACGATAAAAAATGAATATTTATTAAAAGGAGAGCTACATATGTCTCGGGCCCCAGGCCCGACAAAAGGAAGCAAGTATACATAAAAGAAAAGTATAAAAGTCGATATCAGGAGGGCAGAAATGAATACAAAAACCTAGGCGTCAGCATGAGGAGCAGACGACGAAGAGGGGGAATGGGCTTCAACAGGAGTATCCGGTTCTTGAGAATAGTCTGCAGAGAAAGACTCCGCATCCCCACACTTAGAGATCGTTGAAGTCCAAGTCCGGGTAGACATTAACGTCTACCAAAAGCGAGCCACCTGTAGGCCCACTAAGCACCGGCTCGTCCCCCAACCGCTAATAACGTCATCCCTCCGAGCAACCAAGGATATTTGCCGGGTGAAGATCCCTCGCACAATCCGCTACACACCTCATCCGCCGTCCACCAAATTTACAACCCGCAGGCTCACGACGAGCCGCGACCAGCAAAGACTCCTAGTTCCCCGCAGGCCTCACACGAGCCACTTCCGCTAGTCGCGCTACTTTATCACACAGATCGCCATTGGCCACATGTAGCTCCTCTTGAGACTCCCGCAACTCGCCCCGGGATGTGACGAGTTCATCCCTAACTGTCCAAGCTCGTGACCGGAGGATCAAGTAGACCATCCTGTGTCTCGATCATCATTCAGCTTAACCCTGAGCTCTCACCTCGACCTTCGAAGCTCGCCTTCCACCACCGCCTGCCATCGAACTTATCCTCTCTACTTTCAAATTCGGCACGAGCCGACGCGGTACATGCTTTAGGATCGATTTAAGTCTCTCCAATTCCTTCGCCATACGCTGCTCTGCAGCTCTATTCGTCGTAAGAAAGAGAAGTCGCCGCCTTATAAATCCGGCGATTTTACATGCTTCGTTTAGTTTGGCCTTATCGGCCAGACCCTTCAAATGAATGGCTACCTGCACATCAAACATGAAGTCAACATCCAACACGGGATCAACCTGAAAACAGACACTATCAGATACGAAACTTACCGAGGCAACCCCCTGAAGGGATAGAGCCAAAGTCTCATCAACGGGCAGCGCTTTCGACCTCCCAAGGTCAAAATCCTTAAGGATGGATAAGATCGCACCTGCCGCGAGTTCAGCATTGAAGAGCAAAGAGTCCTCATCTTCGTTACCTTTGATTCCGGATTTTTCCCCTTCAACTCTTCCACCCTTCGAGGAGGTGGCCTAGCACTCTCCGAAGGCGGATTCCAGACGGTAATAGGCATAACCGCCAACGGCTGCTCGATGGCTCCATCCGAGAGATTTTTTGCCTTTACAGCAGGCTTAGAAGGGGGCGGAGAGCTCATGACCACAGGAGCCTCGGCCGCAGGTGATTGCGCCCGCCTTGCCGATCAAAGAGCCTGAGACGCCCCACCCTAAACCTTGACCAACCGCCGATCTTTCTCGGAGCCGATTTTTTCCGTTTTGCACTGGGCTTTTGAGACAAGGCTCTTAACCTGACCAAAATCTCTCCCCTAGTAGGAGGGTCATGAAGCTCCAATCTAAGAGATTCCCATGGTGGAAGGAGTGCGCGGCCTCGAAACAAAGAGAACGTGCAGACTTCCAACACCTCGACGGCCCAGAATGTCCGACGATCACTTCGCATAAGGACGAGCAGGACATTCCGCCAACGCCAGAGCTACAACATTATCTTCAGCACTAAGGTCAAGTCGAGCACCTGGGAAGCATGAGAATAATGCAAAATCAGAAATATTCAACAACCTTCACACAAGTTATACCGAAAACAGAGCAAACAATCACGAAGATTATTAGGGGTGGTCCAAGCCACTGGAACGCCCAAAGTATCGCCCTTGTCGGAAGGATCGTATTCCCAATTGCGACCACTAACAAAGAAATAACATCCCTTCCACGACCTATGGGAAGAAGGAAGATCAGTGATCACCAGAGGAGCTCCAGAGCGCCTCGAAAAATAAAGGAAGCCCCCGGTAGTCTCCCTTAGGCTAAAAAGATAGAGGAGCAGAGCTAACACCAAGGACACCGAGCCCCTCGTCTCAAAAAGGCCATTAGGCCTGACCAAAATGCCCCAACCGTTGGGGAGCGAAGTTGAAGGACAGACGCCAAATGTCAGAAGGTCCTCTTTCATAGCTGGATGCAAAGTGGAAAACGAAGACCATCACAGCAGACCTCAAAGGAAACATACCATTCCGTGCACGGGCTACATAAAAGTCGACGTGGGGTCCATACTGGACGCCAGGAGGAGGTCGTATAACGTTTCAAGAAAGGTGACCCCATAATAAGGACCGACCTTACTAGGTCCTACAAGCCACAAAGATGTCGGGACGGAGGATTTAAGGTAATCCGACCCCAGATATTCGACGTGTTTATTTTCCTTTATCCTTATCCAAGGGAAGAGGAGGCACCACAGAATGTTTCGGTTCAACCACTCGCCAAACGGCCTAAGCATCCCTAACTCCGTCTGCAACTGCAACAACTCGAAGAGTCATCGCTAATACGTAAAGAAGAAGAGCCACCCGTGACCTTATAATCAAAGCAACAAAGAAACGAAACCTAACTAATTTAACCCTAGCGCCGTTGTACCAATTGAAGAAAACCAAAAAGGTAGAGACGCAAAGGATCCCGTGGAATAAGACTAATAGCTACCTCAAGAAAAATGCCAGAAAAAGACTCTACACAAAAAGGTAAAACAGAGAACTCTGAGCAAATAAAGTACGAAATCGTGAAAGAGGTTAGAGGACCAGAGAAGCACAGGACGGAGGAGGTCTGCGAAAGAAACTAAAAGAAACTAGAAGAGGTAGGGGAAACGAGCACGAAAGCCCAAAAGTCATCATTACCACAGGACATATGACAAATGGATTGCCCTAACTAACCCACCCCCAAATGCATATGAAACTGCAGATCCGATACAAGAAACGATACAGCCCTTGCCCACGTACATCGTACCCAAGGGCTGGGGGGCAACTTATAGGGTTTAAAAAATGGGCTTGTAGGCCCACTCACTAAGCGCAAGGAAGTGGCGCGCCCAACGCAATACCCAGGCCCCTCTGTACTAGCCCAAAACAAAGGTCCATTTTCTAGGCCCAAGAGAGAGTTATCGACCCGAGATGAAGGTTCGATCCGTTGGGCATACCCATTTGAGTACTCAAACTACTTGACGATGGCCCAGGTTGAAGGCTCAATTCACTTAGAGGTCAGTATTGGATAACCCAGCTGTTCTGCCGATCTACGAATCCTGCCAAGATCGCCTAGAGCGATTATGGGAAGACTTCCATAGGTACGTAAAAATGTAATGATCCCCAATCACATACTATCCAAATTAATCGCATCACATTATCGCTAGGAGAAAATCATCCACGTATATTATGTACCCATCGATCGGATCCCCTATTACCAATAAGGAAGGAGACTATCCTAAGTAAATCGTTTTTTCTATTTCGTATTCAAACCGATATGGACTAAAATAAGAAATATCCCATCCAATGGGAAAGACTCTCAATACCATCCAACCGGTCAACATCTACTATAAATACAAGGCTACCCCATCGGTGAGAGGTACGTCAATTCTAATATGCACTCCTAGACCCATACTCATATGCCCTCTAAGCTGTTTACATTCTCGCTCTTTCTCTCGTAAAGAAACCGACGAGGGCATCGAGCGGCCACGGGCACAGCCCTCGCCGACCCCCTTCTTCCTTGGTTTTGCAGAGGAGTGCTACGTCCAGGGCCTGCAGATCAACAATGCAGTGATCCTACTTCAGCCCAAACGATCCAAAAGCCTACATCCCAAATCGCCAAAGAATCCAAGTCCAAATTTAGCTTACCCTCATACGCTCCAAATTTCGCCCGTTGAAAAGGCATCATTAGTGTATTAATATTCATTTTCCAAACTAGCAGATATTTCTCGCGCATGTTTTCATTTCTGTGGTCTAGAGATCTAGGATCGAGAAAACAAAGAATCCAAATCAACAAAAATTATAGTTTCTTGTAACTACAGCTTCATGGGCATAGTAAAATGAGACAGACAGTCGGTCTTTCCTACTGAAATCATCAACATATATATTACAAATAAAGATTTATTTTCTCAAACCTAATTTCTACAAACTTAATTTCTACCGGGCTTGGACGTTTGTAACAGTTACTTAGATGACTGAACATAAGTTTTGGCTCCTGGAGGACTCTATATCTACTGTAATCTGCCTCTCTCTATGTGCAGGTGGCTTTGGGGGAGGAAGATGATCAATTTCACTACAAAGCATAGAGATAACAATTGAAATTAGTGGCCGATCTTTCGTTAATTCTTGCACACATAACAGCCCCACATGAATGCATCTCAATATTGTTTTTACCTGGATCATCTGACCTCCAGCATCAACGACGTGATGATAACTTGCAAAAAAAGGGGTTCAACGGCGAAGTGCTGGCCACCTCTCTGATGATTATGTCAACAAAAGAGTGGAGAAGAGACTGAAGGGAGTTAGCACAGTTGAAGTTACATATCTTTCCCTCCGGGGGGAGCCTTTGTTTTATACTCAAATTCCTCCTTGATTCGAGGAAAGATAACTCGTACTTTTGTGATAGTCTCTTCCTTATCAAGACTAGTTCTTCCTTATTAAGGATTAATGTTTTTGAGGCGTATGAGATTTGGATAGTGGGAGATCCGTGGATAAACATCCTGCATGTGATTTTCCCCATAATATAATTATCCATAGCACACTTTCCATATGTGGTAGGATGGCTGGTCTAGAGACTTGGGATCCCAGACGGGGTTTAAAACTCTCATGTCTAGTTAGTTCGTATAATTTAATACTACAGGTCACCTTAGATTCAAGCCGCATGATGCTGCCCGAGCGGGCGTCAGTTTATCGAAAGGTCTAGGCCCCGCGCCATGGTACTCACAATGCCCCCCATTTTTTTTGACTAGAGGATTGTGCCCTTCTAGTCGGGGAAAAATACGATGTCCCTGACCCTAAGATAGAGAATCAGAGGTTAAGCCACGCACATATGTTCCAATGTGCGTGATATTCCGATGAGGCATTCAATGCGCCTTTTGAAGCCCCTCCCCCTGTATATATTGGAGTGAATCTCCGAAGTTCATGAAGTTTCCAATTGGTTCCTCTTCCGTTGCACGAAGTTTTCCCCCATTGCGATTTCCTCTCTCACCCGTATCCATAGGCTGGTGAACGTGGAGAAGTTATGGAGGTAGACTTTCAGAAATCTCTGCAGTTGTTTGTCGCCAATGGATATTGTGTGTTGAGAACGACATCTATGTTGACCTACCGTATGTCCGAGGTCTGACAGCTAATTCCCCTTCTGCCCTTCACTAGGGCTAGGTGCTCCCATGTCCTGGCGCCCTCCGATGTCGCAGCGGTCGAGGTAGCCGATTCCCTTCTTCCAAGGTTCTTCGCCAGGGCTAGATGCCCTCTATCCTGGCACCCTCCGAAGTCGCAGCGGCCAAGGTGTACGGCTAAGACGAGAAGAGTCTTCAAACATAATATTTCAAACTCTTATTTTCTTCCACTTTTTTTTTTTCCTTTGACAATTTAGTCTGTGTGGTTACTGGACGATTTCTTATTGGTCTACTATGTATTTTTGATTGATTGTTTTCATTTTATGTAACCATTAATGCCTATTAGCTCATTTTAATAAGATTTGGTTTTTGGACATACTTGTCCACCAAACTTTCTTTCATTCTTTTTGTGTATGCCGCCTAGGGGAGCAACCGGCCTGAAGATGACGTGTGAGAAGCCTTTACTGATTGTGAAAGTGTTTTTCGATTTTTTTCTTAACTGGATCGCTTCTTAGGTTTCGTGACGGCTAACGAGCTCAGCTGTTTCGAAGGCTAATTAGCCCAACAAATTGCAAACCAGCCCAAAGAACTTCTGGGGCTTCGTGCTCAGAACTGTGTGGCTAGGTGCTATAATCAGCAAGCTCATGTGTTTAAATGCCTTGTAATATAAAACACCTCACAATACCAAGCGTGGGGCGATCGTTTCGATTACTGGCCGGCCCATCGCGCATTTAATACGCCTATTCACCTCATATAGGATGTGGATCCAGGTTAATTTTCTTTATCGCTACTTTGTGCTTCCTAGCCTAAAGATCAAGACTCAATGACTCTAGAAGATTTGGTCAAGTAGCTTAATGGTTTCCACCATTTTCGAACTTCAGGTTTTTCCGCTTACTCGGATTTCATTTGTACGTATTTTTTTTTGTGTTAGTTTTGTTCTCGTCTGCTTGAATATACCTTCGGGCCGATAGGCTTCGATGAAGAACCATACAACATGTTGGGATGTATTCATTCCTAGGTGCGTCCCAATAGTTTTCTGAAGCCTCGCCTAGTGGTTTTACCTACTATCATTTCACTAAGCATCCGAGTCATCCCCTTTCTTTGTTTCTACTCAGAGAATGATGAGAGGTCAAGAGGAGACTTTCACCAGTCAGGTTAGGCACAGGAGGGGGTCCAGCCAGGAGTCGCCTACTACGAGCATCCTTGTGGCTTCTATGTCCGTGGAGGAACTAAGGTCCTACTGTCGAGTCCCTTATGGCATTAGCTTAGAGCTGTCAGAAGGGCCGACTTCCTCTACTATAGGACAAGCGGATAACGTTGTCTACTTAACCCAGGAGCAGTTTGCAGCTGGACTTCACTTCCCCGTTTTGTCGTTGGTGAAGCAATTTCTGCACATCACCCAGGCTCCTCTTGCGCTTATTCATCCAAATGTTTTTTGGATTTTAATGGGTTATATATAGCGGACCCTTTCTACTCACCGGATATTTCTACCGGTAGAGATATGTTTCCGTCATACTTTAGTCAGCCAAGGGCCGGTTGTCTATGTCTACGCCGGGCTACAATTTGTAATCGAGCTCCCACTTCCCCATGATGGAGGCGAATGGGGTTGTCTTGAGCCAGGGCCTCGTGGGTACAAGAGGCCCTAGCCTGGGATTCCTTGGCGTGAATCAATCTCTTACATTCCTGTGCGTTGGTCTTAGTTCAATTGGTAAATCATGTTTCGCTAGATGGGATGACTTTCGTGGTTTTGACACACACCCGTTTTCCTAATGTTATCCAGGTGCGAGGCCAACTAGTCAACTGGATTAAGAAGGCTGGCCTGGAGAACATTAGATGATTACTGGAGATAACAGAGGTAGAGCGCAATCATGAGTTTTTGTTGATGGCGAGGAACATGAGAGAGTTAGCCACCTATGCCTTTCCTTACATCATCCCTGTCGTTCCTCGCTCGTTTCCCACAGAGCTCATTGAGGGAGAGCACTTTGTTCTCACTGCCTCTGTAAGTCAAGCCCGAGTAGCTCTTCTCAGGCAGTTGCTGCTTAGGAAGATCAAGCGAAGGCCGCTACAAAGACCTTAGTGAGGACTATCCAAGCCACCCAGCCCTGAAGTTCACAGCCTACCCTCTAGCTAGAAAAGAAGAAGAAATGAGATAGGACGAGGACTCGGAAAATGAAGGTAGCATCACAGGGTTGGAAAACTTCGTGGACTAGGTGGGCATAATTGCCAATTAGCTTGTAAAGGAGGAGGAAATGACTAGGCTTGCTGCCGGGTTTGCCGCACGAATCGATAAGCCCGTCGCGGGCTCTGAGGGGTGAGTCCACCCCATATCCGATGGGAAGCTGCTCAAAGCGGCCTCACCCCGAATGAGGAGGCTCTCCGTATACTGGGCACAATTTCAATGGACTCCCCCGATCTAGCCTTCAACAATCAGCCGATCTTGGAAGGCGCTCCCAATGAGGCCGGTGCACCTCTAGAATAGGGGATCCTAATTAGTGGCCTTCCAATGTCAACAAAATTAGATAGGGACCCATCGTGGGTAGTCGCGTCCCGATACTCGCCCAAGCCTACTGGACACCGAGTCTAGCAGGAAAAGGCCACCTGACCAGGTGCTGCTAAGCACGTACGTTCCTCCGCAGGAGAGGATCCATCCCCTAGTGGGCATGGTTGCCCTTGATTTAGAGGGTGCTCGAGAGATCATCCATCGCTGGAGCCCCTTTAACCATGAGGAGCCTCAAGTTTCACATATGCGCGACCTCTATCCTAATTACTTCCGAGTACCAGTGGTGGCTTGCGTAGATCAGTATTCTATCCCGTTCTCAGTCTATATAAATAAGGAGGCCTTCTAGTCGGTGGTCGAGGATGGGATGCTTATCCGTAACCATGACTTTCACTGATCGGCCGAGCTGGTACATGCTGATTTTTAGTACTTGGTTACTAGTTCTGCGTAGTAATTTTCTTCAAACTTTTTCTTTAAAAGGCCATGACGGCTATCCGGAATATGGCTCGCCAGCATAGGGAATTTCAATCTCTATTGGATGACGCCGAGAAGCTGCGGCTTTACGCCCAGTCAGCAGTTTCCAAGCATCAGGCCTTGGAGGCTTCTTTGGCCAAGGCAAAATCCAAGTCAAAACATTGGAAGTGAGAGGCCAAAGTCGGTGTGGAAAAGATTGAACAAACGGAAAAAGAATGGGACGAGGCCAAGTAGGAGGCTAAGGTGGCTCGGCTGATAGCTGCAACAGCAGGTGATGCTGAGGCAAGGGTGGAGGATGACCTGACTCGAGCCCAAGATGCCTTGGCAACTATAGAGGAAGACAGGCGCAGGTAGAGGCTGAGGTTGCCCGCTTGGCGATTGAGCAAACACTGCTTTTGCTAAAGCTTAAGGCATCTAAAGATGAGGTGTCTTCTCTTCATTCCCAGGCGGGCAAGGACAAGGAAGTCATGGAGGAAGACTACTAGAAAGCCATGGAACAGTTTTTTGCTTATGGCTACGAATGATGTGCTTTCAAACACAGCATCTCCGATGAACAGCCAAGGATTCCGAATGGCATGCCTGACTCAACCGACCCACTTCCTCTAGAGTTTTTTGCGACCCAGGTGCCCCCTAACCCTAATAAACCCATTAGCCAAGGCTGCAAAGGTACATTCGCGGCGACGTAAGGATCTCTGAGGTGGAGGACGCTGCCGAGAGGAACAAGGCTGACTTCTTCCCCTCTGTTAGTTTTTTCCATTTTGGGAGACTTTTACAAGGGGTGCCATTTTGTCACCAGTATGCATATTAATTCTTGTAACTTCAGGCATTTTATCGTATTAACAAGATAATTACTGTGTGATTACGAGTCATGTTTGATAAAATCCCAAGAGGACAACAACTGAAAAACTGACTTTTTTAGATGCCAAAGAGGACATCAACCATACAACAAATCCATTCAGCTTTAGATGTTAGTAAAACATCAACCATATCTGGACTTTTTAAGGCGCCGTGAAAACAAACTATATCCGAAAGCTTTTATATACTAGCAGGACAATAACCATATTTTGACTTTTTAAGGCACCAGTAGGGCAACAACCATATCTAAGCTTTTTTAGATGATAGTAGGACATCAACCATATCTGGACTTTTTAAGGCGCCAGTAGGACAACAACCATATCTAAGCCTTTTTTTTAAAAATAGAAGCAATTATTGGCTTTCGGAGGAAATGTCTAAAATAATCTTTATTGATGATAAAATTCCCAAATAAAACATTACTGATAATACTTCTTAAGGTGCATAACATTCCACATCTTGGGCACAAGAGTCCCTTCTGGTCTACTTAAAGCATAAGACCCGACTGTCCCTGCTCAAACTACCGTGTATGGTCCTTCCCAGTTAAGCTAGAACTTCTTGTCTGCTGGGTTGGCCATGTTTTCAAAGACTCGTCTTAAGACCAATTCTCTAGGTAGGAATGTACGTGGCTTTACATGTCGGTTGTGCAAGTTTGCTAGCCTTTGCTAGTATGACGCTATGCGCATAGCTTCCATTTCCCGGAGTTCGTCAGTTGTGTTTAGGTCTTTGGCTATGGCTTTAGCATTTGCTTTCTCAGGAATTTCTACTCGTATGGTGGGTATTTCTATAGGGATGATGGCTTCCATCCCATACGTGAGGGCGAACGCACACAATATGCCACCGGCTTCCCATTGGTTGTTCCAGCCCATAAAACCCCTGGTAGTTCCTCAACCCATTTTTCTTTGGCCAAATATAAGCATTTTTTCAGAGCTAATAGGAGAGTCTTATTTGATGCTTTTGCCTGGCCGTTGCTCTATAGGTACCGTGGGGTCAAGTACATGTTTTTTATTTTCAAAAAATTCCTATATACCTAACTATCAAATTGTGGCCCATTGTCGATTACAATCGATTAGGGTATTCCAAACCTGCACACGATGTTCTTCCACATGAACTGAACAACCTCTTTATCTTTGATGGACGTGAAGGCTTCAGCTTCTATCCATTTACTGAAATAGTAGGTGGCAACCCTTAGTAGCTTCTTTTGAGTCGGGGCGGTAGGCAGTGGCCCTACAATGTCCATACCCTATTGAGCGAAGGGCCAAGGGCTCGTTATGATTGTTAGGTCTTGTGCCAGTGCCTTTGACATGGGGGCCTGTCGTTGGCAACGATCACACTTCCTAACATAAGCGACTGCATCCGCACACATGGTTGGCCAATAGTAGCTCTAGGTTTGGGCTCTACTGGCTAACCTCCTGCCACTTGGATGATTTCTGCACACCACATCATGGAGCTCTGCCAAAACATACTGTCCCTACTGGTGAGTGAGACACTTAAGGTATTATTCGGCCCGTGGATCGCTTATATAATCGACCGCTCACGAAAGGGAGAACCGGTCACTCGACCAGTATCTCAGGCCTCGGCTCTGTTGTCAAGCAATTCTTCAGCTCAACAGCGTACTCATTGGAATCATCCAGAGGGACACACTGCCTATTTTTTTTACCCGGTTGGTAGTAATCGAACATCTACCGTAGTAGATGCAGAGCACTATTTTTATCGGGTAGGACGTGGCCACGACTGCCAAAGCGTCTGCCTTTTCGTTTGAATCTCTCGAGACATGCTCTAGTTGCCAAGCCATGAAGTTTCTCAATCGTAGGGTGACCAGACTTACATGCTTAGTCATGCACTGCCTCTGCCTATATTCTCCATTTACCTACCCAATATTCAATTGAGAGTCGCTTTGATGATTATTTTTC